>ML354041.1:0-47991 GCA_005239505.1 Nicotiana paniculata | reverse complement strand
CCCAGATTATATTTGCAGCGCCCGTTTAGTCTTTTTATAAGACATAGTTGAGCGCGATCAACACACGACTTCCAAAATCATCCTACAAAATTTTTCGACTAATTAAACCACTAAAATAACATCAAACAAGGAATTAAACCTCAAAACTCATAGAATTTTCTTAAAACTTCATAAAGCTCAAACATTCCAATTTCAATTCGAACCACGTCATTTCAAGTCCGTTTTACACCAAATTTCACAGATAACTCGCATAACATATATTAAACCTGTTCCGGGCTCCGAAACCATAATACGGTCCCGGTAACGCAGATTTCACCTCAAAGTTCATTTTCAAAAGTCTTTCTTATTTTTAGAAAATAATTTTCTTTAAAAATTCATTTATCAGGCTTGGGACCTCGGAATTCGATTCCGGGCATACACCCAGGTCCCATATTTTCCTACGGACCCTCCGGGACCGTCAAATCACGGGTTTGGGTCCGTTTACCAAAAATGTTGACCAAAATCAACTTTATTCCATTAATTATCATAAATTCAACTGTTCAACACATTTCCACATAAATACTTCTCGGTTACGCGCTCGGGTTGTGCACGTATAATGAGGTGAGATTAACGAAGGCTTTCGGGGCCTCGGAACACAGTTTCTGCTAAATTACACAAGATGACCTTTTGGGTCATCACAATTATCCCGTGCATTTAAGGTTTCTTATTTGTTGATTTTCATGCCAACTGTTGTTTTATGTTATTATGCACGAAGGGATATTCCGTGCCATATTATATGATGTTATGCACGAGGGGACATTCCGTGCCATGTTTATGTTGTTTATGCACGAGGGGACATTCCGTGCCATATTTTATATTGTTATGAACGAGGGGACATGTAGTGCCGTGTTATGCTAAAAATATGCACGAGGGGACATGCCCGCGTTTCTTTTCACTATTTAATTCGTGATGTTAATTCCCGTTATTATTTTCGGATATTTAGACTGTTGCTTTGTTTTGTCATTTCAGTATTTGCTATCCCTTTTCCCCAGCATGATTCCCCGTTATTGTACTTACTGTTTATTTCTTATGGTTATTTCCTGTTATATTTTATTTAAACTGCACAGGTGGTGTTATTTGTCGTGTCCTAGCCTCGTCACTACTTCGCCGAGGTTAGGCTCGGCACTTACTCAGGACATGGGATCGGTTGTACTGATACTACGCCTGCACTTCTTTATGTCGTGCAGATTATGGAGACGGACCCAGTGGGCATTGATCGAGGGAGTATCCTCAGTCCACCAGGCGACACTAAGGTAGTCTTGCAGGCGTCCGCAGGCCTTGGCGGCATCTCCTATCTCTCTTCTTTTCCTGTCTTTATGTATTTCTGAGACAGTAGCCGTTTGTTCATTCAGACCTTTATCTGTAGCAATCATAGACAGTCCGTGAAATTGTGACACCAGATTTTGGGAATTGTTATTAAGGATTTTCGTAATATTGTTTAATTAAGTTGTTAGTCCATGAAATTGTGATACCAGATCGTGGGTACGGTTCCCGTGACGTGGTTCACAATGTGTATAAATATAAACGAGTGCGCGATATCGCAACTTGTTCAACCAAATTCCACAAATACTTAAAAGTGGTTTAAAATGTTAAAAATGTACAAAAGGCTTAAAACTTGTAATAAATCAGATAATTAGGCCAATTATTAATAGTTGAATGATCGTGCTAAAACCACGAAACTCGGGAGTGCCTCACACCTTCTCCCGGGTTAACAACAGTCCTTACCCAGTCTTCTGGTTTCGCATACTTCAAAAAGATTCAAATTTCCTCGATTTGGGATTTAAAATAAATCGGTGACTTGGGACACCGTAAAATATCCCAAGTGGCGAATCTAAAAAAATAAATAAATAATCCCATTTCGATTAATGTCACTTTAATTGAAAAAATTCCCCTATCCCCCATCCCGTCGGGAAAAGGGAGGTGTGGCAGCTCTGGCGACTCTGCTGGGGACCGAACCTAGAATCTCTGGTTCGGGGTTCAGAATTAGAGCTTAGAATAGCTGTTATAGTTGGCTTTTATTTATTATGTGATTTTTACGTTTTTGAGCATAATGTGTTAAATGCCGCTTTTTACCGCTTTGATATTTCTTGAACTGTTTATAAAACTGTTACGAAACCCTTCTTCTCTCTAAGTCGTCTAAATCTTCTGGGAAGTACACGCTGATGTGACTTCTCTTCTGTTAGTGTCATATCCCTAATTTAGAACAAGGATCAGACAAGTTGCAAAGCCGGATGATCTTTTGGTTACCAGTACGCCACCCCCCTCGGCTCGAGTTGTCCGCTCGGTTAATCCAGGTATAGAACAATACACCAAGGTTATAAACCTAGAATAATATAGCCTCATGCTGGATCCCTAGTAGGAACGCTCGTTTGCATCACGTGCATTTGACCTTGGGGACTCAACAAAAGGGTTGGGTCCGTCTAGGATAGATGTACCCAAATTAAAAGACCATCCTGATGCATCTTTCGTGCTACTTGCGCATCTGTTTGTTTTGTCTTGCATGTTTAACGGCTTCTAGGATTAAAAAAAAAAAATTTGAAAAAAAATCAAGTGTGAGAGGTAGGTGTTTGAAAATTTTCGTAACTCTGCCGAAATTGCAAAGAAAAAGGAAAGAAAATAAGCCATAATTTTCAAAATACATGTTTCCCTTGTTCCGTCAAACTGGACGAACTATGCGGGTATGATTCTCACGAGATGTGAGATACGTAGGCAAACTTCATCGGTTTCGGCCCCAATTTTCCAAAAAAAAATGCTTTCCCTTTCCTTAATTCCTTCTTAAAATTATTTCCTTAGAAAATCCAAAATTTAAATATCCCAAAAAAATATTTTCAATCTTTTTGAAGCCTTTCATTCAAAAAATAATCATCAAAAAAAATCCAAAAATATGTTTTTCTCTTCTTCAGAAGTATTTTACAAAAAATTTAAAAAAAATCAGAAACAAAAATGTGAAAAAATATTCTTTTTCTTCTTTAGAAGTCTTTCTTTAAAGTCTCTCTTTTGAAAATTAATGGCTAAAATTGAAATGAAAAGAAAGGGAAAAAAATATTTTGTTGTGTCTTATTTCGATTCTGGGCCAAAGTCAATTCTAGTTGGCCCAAATTGCCCATTAATTTGCCCATGCCCATCTCCCCAACTCTAAGTTCAACCTAGAAGCCACCACCCCCTCCCTCTCTTTTTTTTTCTTCTTTCCTCACACTCTTAACACACACGAAATAGCTATAAAAAATATCCGAAAATTCAAAAAATTAAGAAAAAAAAAGATATCTCAAAACATAAAGAAAAAGCCCGATTCAAATCACCGTGCATTTTCGCTGATTTTGCTGTTTCCAAAGCTGATGAGCTCCATTCAAATTTGTCTCTGTCCTTATTTGGTTATTCTAGCTTTTCTTTATTCAACCAGGTTAGTTTGAAATTTCTCTGTCTTATACTTTTAGTAAATGAATGAATACTGTTGAATTCCTATTTTGTTTTTTTTTTCTTTACTTGTTCAAGCATGACTGGTGCTGATTCTGTCATTTACTGAACGTGTATTTGGCCTCCATTTGACTGAAACAGTTAAATAACTCAAAATGAGATGTTTATATGAATTACTAGTTTCATGCTCTCAATTAGGAAATGGTTGTTTACTGAATTAATCTAGTTGGCCCAAATTGCAAATTAATCTGCCCCAGCCCATCTCCCCAACTCTCAGTTCAACCTAGAAGCCAGCACCCCCTCCCTCTCCTTCTTTTTTCTTCTTTCCTCACACTCTTAACACACACGAAATAGCTAAAAAAACAGATTCGAAATTCGAAAAATTAAGAAAAAAAGAGATCTCAAAACATAAAGAAGAAGCCCGATTCAAATCACCGTTCATTTCTGCTGATTTTGTTGTTTCTAGAGCTGCTGAGCTCCATCTAAATCTGACTCTGCCCTTATTTGGTTATTTATAGCTTTTCTTTGTTCAACCAGGTTACTTTGAAATTTCTCTGTCTTATACTTTCAGTAAATGAATGAATACTATGAAATTCCTATTTAGTTTTTTTTTTCTTTACTTGTTCAAGCATGACTGGTGTTGATTCTGTCGTTTACTGAATGTGTATTTGGCCTCCATTTGACTTGTAACGACCCGACCAGTCATTTTGCATTATCGGAACCTGTTCCCCCTAAATGAAACTTTCCATAGCGGCTTATTATGATTTATGTCTTGCAGGGGGGCTGGTTGTCCGGGATTCGGAGGTGTTTAGAGTGTTATAGGAACATTTGGTTCCTTAAGGTTGGCCTTTGAGGCCAAGTTTGACTTCTGTCAACATTTTTAGTAAATAACCTCGGAATCGAGTTT
The DNA here is from genome assembly GCA_005239505.1 of Nicotiana paniculata. Classification (NCBI taxonomy): domain Eukaryota; kingdom Viridiplantae; phylum Streptophyta; class Magnoliopsida; order Solanales; family Solanaceae; genus Nicotiana; species Nicotiana paniculata. Next base: position 43,631 of record ML354041.1, on the reverse strand, counting down.
CTTCGATTCTGGTAGCTTCGTATGATGATTTCGGACCTGGCGTATGTTCGGAATGGGTTTCTGATGACCCAGGAGCGTTTCGCCCAATAATGAAATATGAGTTCCTTAAGTTACTATTATAGTTTGGGACATATTTTTGTGTTATCAAGGCCCGAACAGAATTCTGAGACCGGGAATAGTTCCGTTATATCATTTATGACTTGCCTGCAAAATTTGGTGTCATTCCGAGTTGTATAGGTCGGTTCTGCGCGTTGTTAGCGAAGTCTAGAAAACTTAAAGTTCCTAAGCTTGGGTTCTTGGGGTTTTGAGGTGTGATTTTGAGTTTTAGCATTGTTTTGGGTGTTCCAAAGGCTCGAGCGAGTCTATATTATGATTTGGGACTTGTTGGTATATTTGGACGAGGGCTCGGGTGAGCTCAGGTGACTCCTGCACACCACACGAGGCAATAAACCAGCTGAAATAGCTGATGGTGCACCTGTTCTGGTGTGACCGTAGGTGCGGTTGACCAGTCACAGGTGCGGGACCACTCCTGCGGTCCCATCCTCGCAGGTGCGACCCCCAGTGGTCAGGCCAATTCTCGCAGGTGCAGACAAAATTCCGCAGGAGCGGAGCCGCAGGTGCGGGCCCAGGCTTCCTAGTCCATTTCCGCAGGTGCGGGCCTTTGCTCGTAGGTGCGAGACCGCAGGTGTGGTCCTCGAGCAGCAGGTGCGGAAACACTGTTCCGACAGTGTGTTTTTATACACGGGTTTTAATTCATTTTTCTCATTTTCTTCTTCTTCCTTGGGGCGATTTCCACCATTTAGAAGGGCAAACGACCTGGTTATTGAAGGTAAGTAAATTCTACTCTAATATTAGCTTCATGCATGGATTACTAGCTTAATTAACTACCTAAATTAGTGAAAAATCAAGAATGGGGTAGTAACCTAGGGCTTTCGATAATTTGAGAATTTACCCGTGAATTTGCTATGAAATCAAGTAGAAATCATGTATTAATGATCCTTAGGTTGGGTGAGTGTTTCCTTCGAGAATTATTGGGATCCAGGAATGCGGGCCCGGGGTCGAATTTTAGAATTTCTTCAGGAATGGTGAATTTACTAAATGAGTAGGAGAATTTCCATACTTTGAGCATAAATTAATGAATTTGTATAACTTTTGGCTAGTTTCGAGTCCTCGGGTGTAGAGTTCGGAGTTTCGGGTGCGTTTTTGGTCCGGGGAGTGAATTCGACACAAGGTGAGTCTCCTTTCTAACCTTGTAAGGGGGAATTGTCCCCCTAGGTGATTTAAAATGCTATATGTGATAATTTGTGGGGGCTAAGTACATACAAAGTGACGAGAGTCCGTACGTAGAGACTATTACTATTATGTCCGGGTAGTTAGTCCCACATCATGCCTTGTGTTTTACTTGATATGAACTATAAGCTTAATGAATTAACGTCATATGTTGCTTATTTCCCCGAAGTTATGGAATTTGAGAAAAACTTGTAAGAAATTGTTCACTGAAAAGTATTTTCAATAACGTGTGTGTATGTGACCGCTTCGGAATTTACATTCTGCGAGCGGAGTGTGATTCCCACCCCCCCCCCACTCTTATGGGAACGGGCCGTACTCCACGGCGGATTGAGAGATGCACTTTTTGTACGGGCCGTTCGATCCTCGGCAGTGCATAGAGAGAGTTGGGAGATGCAATTTTGGTACGGGCCATTAGATCCTCGGCAGAGCATAGAGAGGATTGAGAGATGCACTTTTTGTATGGGTCGTTCGATCCTCGGCAGTGCATAGAGAGTATTGAGAGATGCACTTTTGGTACGGGCCGTTCGATCCTTGGCAGTGCATATATGTGAGTACTTTGTGGAGAGGTGAACTTTTGGTACGGGCCATTCGATCCTCGGCAGTGCACGAACGTGACTATCTTATGACTCCGGCCGGTTGTCCTTACCCTGCATGCGTATGATTTATTTGTTACTAAATTCATGGATATTGATCTGATAGGTATTTGGGGAAAAGTGAAGTGGTAATTGTTTTATTTATTCCCAGTATTTTTCCTGTATTTCAGTACCTTACATATATACTTCTTGCTTCACTGTCTTTACATGCCTAGCATTTCAATTATATTCTGTTAAATTATACTGTTGGACCTTAGTGAGTGTCATGTCGACCTCTCGTCACTACCTCTTCGAGGTTAGGCGGGATACTCTCTGGGTACATATATATTTATTTACTCATGTTGCACTTCTGTACTTAATTGTACAGGTTTTGAGGCTGGTGCTTCTGGTTATCCGACCGGAGCTTGACGTATATTCTGGACCTGACTCCATGGTGAGCTGCCTCCCTTGGCGATTCTCAGCAAAACTATGGAGTTATCTTTCTTTTATTCCTATCTACTTCTTTCAGACAGTAGTACAGTTTGTATCATCTTTTGTATATTCTACTAGTTCGCCCGTTGACTTGTGACACTAGTTCCTAACACACACATAGTAGGCTTTATCTTTTGCGACTGTATATATTGGTTCATGATCATTGAGTGTCATGTCGACCTCTCATCACTACCTCTTCGAGGTTAGGCGGGATACTCACTGGGTAAATATATATTTATGTACTCATGCTGCACTTCTGTACTTAATTGTACAGGTTCTGAGGCTGGTGTTTCTGGTTATCCGACCGGAGCTTGACATATATTCTGGACCTGACTCCACCGTGAGTTGCCTCCTTTGGCGATTCTCAGCAGTGCTATGGAGTTATCTTTTGTTTATTTCTGTCTACTCCTCTCAGACAGCAGTACAGTTTGTATCATCTTTTGTATATTCTACTAGTTTGCATGTTGACTTGTGACACTAGTTCCTGGCACGCACATAGTAGACTCTTTATTTTGGGACTAGATATATATTGGATCATGATCATTGTGGCTGTATTTACTTAAGTTGGTTAATGTTTTCGCTTTTATTTAAATGACCTAAGCCTAAAACTTTGGGAATATGTTGGGTTGGCATGTTAAATAAGGATAATCTCACTAGTAAACAATTGTTGGCTTGCCTGACTCCGGTGTTGGGCGCCATCACGACTTGTGTTGTATTTTGGGTCATGACAACATGGTATTAGAGTGCTAGGTTCACGTAAGTCTCACGAGTCACGGGCAAACCCAGTAAAGTCTTGCGGATCGGTACGGAGACGTCTGTACTTATCTTCAGGAGGCTATAGGGTGTTAGGAAACCTCTCTTTGTTCTTATTCTATCGTGCAGCCGATGATTTATTAAATCCATTCTTCTATTCTCTCACAGATGGTGAGGACGTGCGCATCTGATGTTCCAGACCCGGGAAGGGCCGCTACCCCCGCTGGCAGAGGTCGGGAAAGGGCACTGGACCGTGGTAGGGGACGAGTGCGTCCCAGAGCTATTTTGGTCCCGCCACCAGAGGACCCTATTATAGAGGAGCAGGATGAGGTGCCTCCATCAGATCCTGCACCAGTAGACTTTATGATGGCGCCAGGCTTCCAGGCAGTCATGGGCCGTATGATGAGATTTATGGACACTATGTCCCAGGCTGGTTTATTTCCAGCAGATCCTGCCACTTCTCAGGCGGGAGGGGGAGCCCAGACCCCTATTGCCCAGGCCGCAGGACCGACACCAGCATTACATCACACCCTGGGTACACTACATATGGGTGGTACCCAGCCTGTAGTAGCAGCTCCGCAGCCCAGACCAGCTGCGGATGGCAATCAGCAGAAGATGTTAGACAGATGGACTTGATTGCTCCCTCCAGTCTTCGGGGGTGAGCGAGGTAAGGATGCCCAGAACTTCATTGATAGGTGCAGGGATAGACTGCACAACATGGGGATCCTAGCGTCCCATGGAGTGGATTTCATCACATTCCAGTTAGAGGGCAGAGCTCGCAGGTGGTGGCAGTCTTATATTCTCAGCAGGCCAGCAGATTCTCCTACTGTCACTTAGGAGCAGTTCACACAGATGTTCTTGGACAGATATATTCCACCCTCTGAGAGGGAAGAGCTGCGGGGTCAGTTTGAGCGGTTAGAGCAGGGGCAGATGTCTGTGACAGATTATGAGGCCAGATTTTTAGAGCTATCACGCCATGCACTTATGATATTAGCTGAGAGAGTGCGGAGGTTTGTAGCAGGGTTGCATCCAGGTATTAGATCCACCATGGATCGAGAGGTGGATATGGGTAATCCTTATCAGCTCGTAGTGGAGATTGCTCGCAGGATCGATGGTTATCGGTTGAGGAGCAGGGAGCAGGGTCAGCAGGATAAAAGAGCTAGGTTCTCAGGAGATTTCAGGGATGCACCAGCTAGGAGCAGAGGTCGCTTTGGGGGTGGTCAGCCCAGCTGGCCTTCTTATTCATCACCTCCACCACCTCCCCGAGGTGTCCCAGTTAAGCCCCAGTTCAGTACCACGCCAGAGCGCTCCTACCGTCCTCCAGCTATTCAGAGTTCTCCTAGTGGTTACTCCAGTCGCCAGAGATCCTCCAGTTCCTATTTCAGTGTTATGCCTGAGGGTTCACATCGCTCTCCGGCCATTCAGGATTCTTCTTCTTCGGGGCAGCAAGATATGTCACCTGTGAGATGTTACGAGTGCGGGGATCTGGGCCATGTGAGGAGGGCTTGTCCGAGGTTTCGGGGCAAGACAGTGCAGCAGGGTTATCAGCATATGAGTTCAACACCAGCAGTCCGGCCACCTAGAGGTGGAGGACAGGTTGGTAGGGGTCGTCCTAAAGGTGGAGGCCAGTCAGGCGGAGGTCAGGCAGCTCCTGTTCACTCCAGTGGGGCTCACTCTTCAGGTGCTCCAGCCAGGTTCTATGCTATTCCGGCCAGATCAGATGCAGTGGCCTCAGAAACCGTGATCACAGATATTATCTCAGTATGTGGTGGAGAGGCTTCAGTATTGTTTGATCCAGGATCCACTTATTCATATGTTTAAGCCCTATTTGCTCCTTTTCTGGATGTTTCTCGTGAGTCCTTGGGGTCTCCTATATATGTGTCCACTTTTGTAGGCGATTCTGTAGTGGTAGACCGGGTGTATCGGTCTTGTGTGATCACCTTTTGTGGTTCGAGACCAGAGCTAACCTTTTATTGCTCGACATGGCTGATTTTGAGGTTATTCTAGGCATGGATTGGCTATCTCCTTATCATGTTGTGCTTGATTGCCATTCCAAGACAGTTACTTTAGCCATGCCCGAGTCGCCTAGGCTGGAGTGGAGGGGTTCCTCAGTTAGTGCAGCCAGCCGGGTTATTTCATTCATGAAGGCTCGACAAATAGTCGAGAATGGTTGTCTGGCCTATCTTGCTTATGTACGGGACACCACCGGCGAGTCTCCAACGATTGACTCAGTGCCAGTGGTTCGAGAATTTACAAATGTATTTCCTTTGGATCTTCCGGGCATGCCTCCGGACCGTGATATTGATTTCTGCATTGCTCCAGACACCCAGCCTATATCTATTCCTCCGTACCTTATGGCTCCGAAAGAGTTGAAGGAGCAGCTTGAGGAGTTTTTAGCCAAGGGGTTCATCAGACCGAGTGTATCGATGTGGGGTGCTCTAGTTTTATTTGTGAAGAAGAAGGATGGGTCTATGCGGATGTGTATTGATTACCGCCAGTTGAATAGGGTGACCATTAAGAACAAGTATCCATTGCCGCGCATCGATGATTTGTTTGACCAGTTGCAGGGTGCTCGTGTGTTTTCTAAGATTGATTTGCGATCGGGGTATCATCAGTTGAGGAGTCGGGCTTCAGATGTTCCGAGGACTGCTTTTCGTACGAGATACGGCCATTATGAGTTCCTGGTGATGTCCTTTCTCTTGACTAATGCCCCAGCAGCATTCATGGTCTTGATGAATAGGGTATACATGCCGTATATTGATTCCTTTGTCATTATCTTCATTGATGACATTTTGATTTACTCACGTATCCTGGGGGAGCACGAGCAGCATTTGAGAGTTGTGCTCCATACTTTGTGAGAACAGAAGCTATATGCTAAGTTCTCCAAGTGTGAGTTTTGGTTCTTTCCGTGGAATTTTTGGGGCATGTGGTATCCGGAGAGGGTATCAAGGTTGATCCTCAGAAGATCGAGGCAATTCAGAGTTGGTCGCGTCCTACTTCATCTATAGAGATCAGGAGCTTTTTGGTCCTAGCAGGCTATTATCGTCGATTTGTGGAGGGTTTCTCTTCTACTGCAGCTCCATTGAATAGATTGACTCAGAATAATGCCCCGCTTCGATGGTCTGACGAGTGTGAGGCGAGCTTTCAGAAGCTCAAGGCAGCATTGACCTCAGCACCAGTTCTAGTATTGCCTTCCGGTTCTGGAATGTACATAGTATATTGCGACGCTTCACGCGATGGCTTGGGGTGTGTATTGATGCAATAGCGGAGAGTTATTGCTTATGCTTCACGCCAGCTGAAGGTTCATGAGAAGAATTACCATGTGCACGATTTGGAGTTGGCGGCGATTGTTCACGCTCTTAAGATTTAGAGGCACTACTTGTATGGAGTGGACGCGTTGGCTTGGGGTGTGTATTGATGCAAGAGCGGAGAGTTATTGCTTATGATTCACTCCAGCTGAAGGTTCATGAGAAGAATTACCATGTGCACGATTTGGAGTTGGCGGCGATTGTTCACGCTCTTAAGATTTGGAGGCACTACTTGTATGGAGTGTCCTATGAGGTTTATACAGACCACCGTAGCTCGTAGCACTTGTTCAAGCAGAAGGATCTTAATTTGAGGCAGCGCAGATGGCTTGAGTTGTTGAAAGATTATGATATCACCATACTTTATCACCCAGGTAAGGCAAATGTGGTAGCAGATGCTTTGAGCAGGAAGGCGGAGAGTATGGTAGCTTGGCTTATATTGCAGCAGATGAGAGACCTCTAGCCTTGGACATTCAGTCCTTGGACAACCGCCTAGTGAGGTTAGACCTTTCATAGCCTCATCGAGTTTTAGCACATGTGGTTGCTCAGTCTTCGTTACTGGGGGAGATTAAGGCCCAACAGTTCTACGATCCGTGCTTAGATGAGCTTCGGGAGACAGTGGTTCAGGGTAGGGCCAAGGAAGCTACTATTGGTGAGGATANTATTGGCGAGGATGGTGTTCTGAGACTTCAGGGCCGCTTATGTGTTCCTAATGTTGATGGCCTGAGGGAGAGGATTCTAGAGGAGGCACACAGTTCTCGGTATTCTATTCATCCTGGTGCTACGAAGATGTATCGTGACTTGAAGCAGCATTTCTGGTGGAGGCCGATGAAGAAGGACATTGTGGAGTATGTCACTAGGTGTCTTAATTTCCAGTAGGTGAAGTATGAGCACCAGAGGCCAGGAGGCCTACTTCAGCATATGCCCATTCCTGAGTGGAAACGGGAGCGCATCGTTATGGACTTCGTGGTTGGGTTGCCTCGGACTTTGTGGAAAGTTGACGCGGTTTGGGTCATTATGGATACATTGACCAAATCGGCGCATTTCATTCCAGTAGCTACTACATATACTTCTGAGAGGTTGGCCCAGATCTACATTCGGGAGATAGTCCGGTTGCATGGTGTGCCGGTATCCATTATATCAGATCGAGGTCCTCAGTTCACCTCGCACTTCTGGAGAGCATTGCATAGTGAGATGGGCACCCAGATAGACCTCAACACAACATTTCACCCTCAGATTGATGGTCAGCCAGAGCGTACAGTTCAGATATTGGAGGACATGCTCAGGGCATATGTGATTGACTTCGGAGGTCAGTGGGACCAGTTCTTGCCTTTGGCCGAGTTTGCTTACAATAATAGTTATCAGTCCAGCATTGAGATGGAACCATTTGAGGCTTTGTATGGTCGGCAATGTCGTTCTCCTATCCGGTGGTTTGAGCCTGGCGACGCTAAGTTATATGGCACCGACCTGGTGGGGATGCCTTGGAGAAAGTGAAGTTGATTCAGGAGAGGCTCCGTACAGCACAATCCAGAAAAAAGAGTTACGGGGATCAGAGGGTACGTGAGGTATCATTTATGGAGGGAGATAGGGTCCTATTGAAAGTCTCGCCTATGAAGGGTATTATGAGGTTTGGGAAGAAGGGCAAGCTGAGCCCGAGGTTTATAAGTCCATTTGAGGTGTTGAGGCGAGTTGGGGAGGTTGCTTATGAGCTGGACTTGCCTCCCAGTTTATCAGGAGTTCATCCAGTTTTTCATGTGTCCATGCTCCGGAGGTACCACTCTGACTTCTCTCACATGGTTGATTTCAGCACTATTCAATTGGATGAGAGGTTGGTCTACGAGGAGGAGCTAGTTGCTATTATTGATAGACAGGACCGCTAGTTGAGGTCCAAGATACTTTTTGCCGTAAAGGTCCAGCGGAAGGACCATCCAATTGAGGAGGCGACCTGGGAGTCCGAGGAGGACATGCGGAGCAGATATCCACACATATTCAACACTTCAGGTATGATTCTAGACCCGTTCAGGGATGAACGTTTGTTTAAGAGGTGGAGAATGTAACAACCCGACCGGTCGTTTTGCATTATCAGACCCCGTTCCCCTAAATGAAACACTTTTTATGATTTATGACTTGCGGGAACTGGTGGTCCGGGATTCGGAGGTGTTTGAGTACTACAGTAACAATTGGTTCCTTAAGGTTGGCTTTTAAGGCCAAGTTTGACTTCGGTCAACATTTAGGGGAAACGACCTCGGAATTGAGTTTCTTCGATTCCGGTAGCTTCGTGTGAGAATTTTGGACCTGTGCGTATGTTCGGAATGGGTTTCTGATGACCCGGGAGCGTTTCAACGCCCAATATTGAAATAAGAAGTTCCTTAAGTTCCTATTGTGGTTTTTGACGTGTTTTTGTGTTACTGAGGTCCGAACAGAATTTCGAGACCGAGGATAGTTCCTTTATGTCATTTGTGACTTGCCTGCAAAATTTGGTGTCATTCCGAGTAGTATATGTCGGTTCGGCACGTTGTTAGTGAAGTCTAGAAAACTTAAAGTTCCTAAGTTTGGTTCTTGGGGTCTTGAGGTGTGATTTTGAGTTTTAGAGTTCTTTTGGGTGTTCTGAAGGCTCGAGCGAGTCCGTATTATGATTTAGGACTTGTTGGTATATTTGTACGAGGGCTCGGGTGGGCCCAGGGGCCTCCCGGGCACCCAACGCGGCTAAAATACAGCTAAAATAGTTATTGGTGCACCTGATCTAGTGTGACCGCAGGTGCAGTTGCCCAGTCGCAGGTGCGGGACCGCTTTTGTGGTCCCAAGCATCGCAGGTGCGACCCTAGGTGAGGTCCCTCTTTCTCACAGGTACGGACAAAATTCCGCAGGAGCGAAACCGCTGGTGCGGCCATCCCTCCGCAGGTGCGAACCCAGCCCTTCCCGTCTAGTTCCACAGGTGCGGTCTCCGAGCCGCAGGTGCGGAATCCCTGTAGGCCAGGCAGTATATATTCTTTAAAACTCAGGATTTCACCCCATTCATTCATTTTCCTCCACCATTAGAGTCTTGTGAGCTTGGGGAGAGCACACCACAACCTAGCTACTGTCAAGGTGAGTTAATTCCACTTTAACACTAGTTTAATTCATGATCTTCTAGCTAAATCAACTACTAAATCATTGAAAAATCAATAATTGGGTAATAATTTAGGGTTCTTGAGAAATTGGTGAATTACCCATTTATTGCTATAAATTCAAGTAGAAATCATATATTAACGATCCTTAGGCTACGGGTGAGCGATTCCTCCGTGAGTTTTCGAAATTCGAGCGTGCGGGCCCGGGGTTGGATTTTGGGAATTCTTCAAGAATGTTGAATTATTGAATAAATAGGATAATTTCCCTACTTTGAGCATGCATTGATGTCATTGTACCATATTTGGCTAGTTGCGAGTCCTCGGGTGTAGAGTTCGGATTTCGGGCGCATATTTGGTTCGCGGGGTAGATTCGACACGAGATGAGTCTCTTTTCTAACCTTGTAAGAGGGAATTGTCCCCATATGTGTTATATATGTTGTGTGTAATTGTTTTGGGGGCTACGTGCGTATAAAGTGACGAGAGTCCGTACGTGGCGACTATCATGCTATGTCAGGTAGTTTTAGGGCTTACAAGCATGTCTCTATGTGCCTTATATGTATCTTTGGGTGTTCTTTCAGCTGCCTATTGCTTTTGAATTGATATGGAAATGTGGAAAGTTGCACTTGAACTCCCAATTGATCAATCCCTATTACAAGTATAGCCCCTACTAAGTTATTGATATGTTGGTATATATATGTACGTATGAGAGTCAGCACTCGAATCGCAGGTATGATTCGCTATCGAGGGAAGCTTTATGATAAATCGGTATAAGTGTGTCAGCACTCGAATCGCAGGTATGATTCGCGATCGAGGGAAGCTTTATGGTAATTATACATAAATATGTCAGCACTCGAATCGCAGGAATGATTCGCGATCGAGGGAAGCTTTATGGTAACTGTATACAAATGTGTCAACACCTGAGTCGCGGGTACGATTCGCGAGCGGGAAAAGCTTTACGTCTATTCAGTGTCTAGATATTTCCTTATGACTCCGGCCGGTTGTCTTACCCTTGTGTGCGCTTGGCTATTTGGTATTGTTTCCATTGATATTGACTTGACAGATATTTGTGGGGATAAGGAAAGTGTACATTGTTGCTTATTTTCAGTAGTTTCTTGGATTTCTGTATTTGATAGGTATCTACTGCTTACTGTCTCACATGTCTACTACATTTCGTTATATCCTGTTTTGTATTATTACTGTTGGATCTTAGTGAGTGTCATGTCAACCTCTCGTCACTACCTCTTCGAGGTTAGGCGGGATACTCACTGGGTACATATATATTTATGTACTCATGCTGCACTTCTGTACTTAACTGTACAGGTTCTGAGGCTGGTGTTTCTGGTTATCCCACCGGAGCTTGACATATATTCTGGACCTGACTCCACGGTGAGTTGCCTCCTTTGGCGATTCTCAGCAGTGCTATGGAGTTATCTTTTGTTTATTTCTGTCTACTCCTCTCAGACATCAGTACAATTTGTATCATCTTTTGTATACTCTACTAGTTCGTCTGTTGACTTGTGACACTAGTTCCTGGCACGCACATAGTAAACTCTTTATTTTGGGACTATATATATATTGGATCATGATCATTGTGGCTGTATTTACTTAAGTTGGTTAATGTTTTCGCTTTTATTTAAATGATCTAAGCCTAAAACTTTGGGAATATGTGGGGTTGGTATGTTAAATAAGGATAATCTCACTAGTAAACAAATGTTGGCTTGCCTGACTCTGGTGTTGGGCGCTATCACGACCTGTGTTGGATTTTGGGTCGTGACATGAATCAAATGTGTTAACTATATGAACATCTGTAGTTTATGAGTTTAGGCTGTAGTGCACTTGATTCCCAAAAAAATTTCATACCTCAAAGGCATCACAATAATCTCAAATTAAGATAAATAATTCAAATGCGCTAGTTGCTTTAGGCGTGATTAATAATAAATGTCGTGGCCATGGGTACGGTTCCCATGGCATGGTCAAGATATGTAAATCCCATTCAAGTGCACGCTGGTGTGACTCGACCATAACTTCAAATAATAATTAAAATAAACATGTTGTAGATCGTGGGTACGGTTCAAGTGACGTGGTTCACAATATGTATAAAAACAAACGAGTGCGCGACATCGCATCTTGTTTAACCAAATTCCATAAATAATTAAAAGTGGTTTAAAATGTTAAAAATGTACAATAGGCTTAAAACTTGTAATAAATCAGATAATTAGACCAATTATTAATAGTTGAACGACTGTGCTAAAACTACGAATTCGGGAGTGCCTCACACCTTCTCCTGGGTTAACAACATTCCTTACCCGGTCTTCTGGTTTCACATACTTCAAAAATAGTCAAATTTTCTCGATTTGGGATTTAAAATAAACCGGTGACTTGGGACACCATAAAATATCCCAAGTGGGTAAATAATCCTATTTCGATATATGTCACTTTAATTGGAAAAATTCTCTTATCCCCCATCCCTCGGGAAAAGGGAGGTGTGACAGCTCTGGCGACTCTGCTGGGGACCGAACCTAGAATCTCTGGTTCAGGGTTCCGAATTAAAGCTTAGAATAGCTATTATAGTTGGCTTTTTATTTATTATGTAATTTTTACGTGTTTGAGCATAATGTGCTAAATGCCGTTTTTTACCACTTTGATATTGCTTGAAATATATATAAAACTGCTACGAAACCCTTCTTCTCTCCGAGTCGTCTAAATCTTCTAGGAAGTGCACGCTGACGTGACTTCTCTTCTGTTAGTGTCATATCCCTAATTTAGAACAAATATCAGACAAGTTGCAAAGTCGGGTGATCTTTTTGTTACCGGTACGCTGCACCCCTCGGCTCGAGTTGTCCGCTCGGGTAAGCCAGGTCAAGAACAATACACCCAGGTTTTAAACCTAGAATAACATAGCCTCATGCTGGATCCCTAGTAGGAACGCTCATTTGCATTACGTGCATTTGACCTTGGGGACTCAACACAAGGGTTGGGTCCGTCTAGGAAAGGTGCACCCAAATTAAAAGACCATCATGATGCATCTTTCGTGCTACTTTTGCATCTGTTTGTTTTGGCTTGCATGTTGACTGGCTTCTAGAATAAAAAATAAAAAAAAAAGAAAATCGAAAAAAAATCAAGAGTGAGAGGTAGGTGTTTGAAAATTTTCGTAACTCTGCCGAAATTGCAAAGAAAAAGGAAAGAAAATAAGCTATTGTTTTCAAAAGACATGTTTCCCCTGTTCCGTCAAAACTGGCCGAACTACGTGGGTATGATTCTCACCGGATGTGAGATACGTAGGCAAACCTCATCGGTTCCGGCCCCAATTTTCCAAAAAAACAGATCCAAAAAAAATTGTTTTCCCTTTCCTTAATTCCTTCTTAAAATTCTTTCCTTAGAAAATCCAAATTTTAAAAACCCAAAAAAACATTTTCCTTCTTTTTGAAGCCTTTCATTCAAAAACAAAAATCATTAAACAAAATCCAAAATATATTTTTCCCTTCTTCAGAAGTATTTTCCAAGAATTTAAAAAAATCAGAAACAAAAATGTGAAAAAATATTCTTTTTCTTCTTTTAGAAGTCTTTATTTAAAGTCTCTCTTTTGAAAATTAATGGCTAAAAGTGAAATTAAAAGAAAGGAAAGAAAATATTTTGTTGTGTCTTATTTCGATTCTGGGCCAAAGTCAATTCTAGTTGGCCCAAATTGCCCATTAATCTGCCCCAGCCCATCTCCCCAACTCTCAGTTCAACCTAGAAGCCACCACCCCCTCCCTCTCTTTTTTTTTTCTTCTTTCCTCGCACTCTTAACACACACGAAATATCTATAAAAAATATCCGAAATTCAAAAATCAAGAAAAAAAAAGATATCTCAAAACATAAAGAAAAAGCCCGATTCAAATCACCGTGCATTTTCGCTGATTTTGCTGTTTCCAAAGCTGCTGAGCTCCATTCAAATTTGTTCCGGCCCCAAGTTTCCAAAAAAAAAGATTCAAAAAAAATATTTTCCCTTTCCTTAATTCCTTCTTAAAATTCTTTCCTTAGAAAATCCAAATTTTAAAAACCCAAAAAAATATTTTCCTTCTTTTTGAAGCCTTTCATTCAGGAAAAAAAAATCATCAAACAAAATCCAAAAATATGTTTTTCTCTTCTTCAGAAGTATTATCCAAAAATTTTAAAAAATCAGAAACAAAAATGCGAAAAAATATTCTTTTTCTTTTTTAGAAGTCTTTCTTTAAAGTCTCTCTTTTGAAAATTTAGAGGAAACATTAAAAATCCTATTATATTTCTTTCTTCTTAAAAAAATAGACAAAACGAATGGAAATTCAACAAAAATATTTTCTTTTACTTTTAAAATTTCCAAAGTTCAAAACAAAAGAAAAAGAATTTTTAGAAGTCTTTCATTCAAAAAAAATCAATCAAAATCAAAATAATATGTTTTTCCATTCTTTACAAATCTTTCTCCTAGAAATTCAAAAAAAAAGAAGAAGAAGAAAAATAATACAAATCAAAATTCAAAAAAAAATATTTTCTTGCTTCTTTAAAAGTCTTTAATATTTTCTTGCTTCTTTAGTCTTTCTTTCAAACATTTCAACAAAAAATCAAAAAAAAAATAAATAAATAAAAAGAGCCAAAAATATTTTCTTTCTTCTTTTAAAGCATTTCTTTCAAAAATTAAAAAAAATGTTTGAGTTTTATAAAAATAAAAAAAAGGGTTACCTTATTTACTTATTCCTAATCTTTCCGATATGCGAGATCTGATTTATGCGGCACCATCATACGTAGGCAATCCCCATAGGATTCGATTATAGCCATATAATTAAAAAAAGAGAGAGAAAAAGAAAGTGAGTGAAAAAGAAAAAAAAAGAAAAAAATAAAAGAAAAGAGGGGCCAAACAAAAAGGAAGAGAAGAGCAAAAAAACAACAAAAAAGAGAAGGGAAAAGAAATCAGGACTTGAAAGTTGAGAAAAGAGATAGCAAATCCGGGATGAAACACACAACCGTTACAAAAATATTTAGAAACGTCTAACTGTTCAGGTGCATTGCATCCCTAATATGCGATTCCCTATCTGTTAAATGTCTCAAACTAACCAGGTTAGCGTGTGTGCAAATAACACAGGTCCTATTTACGTGGTTGGTTTTGTGGTAATCTGGCTTCCCATCCTTACTTCACAAGATCCAAAGGCTATGTTCTTATGGCCTCCAAAAGTCATTTACCCAATATTGATCCTGAGGAAAGCCCGATATCGGCTATTCCACAGCCAGAGTCAGCAGCCGTCGAAGAAAACATGAGGCTGCGTGTCCGTATGTTGGAGATGTGGGATGCTTGGTTCAACGGCAAAGAACCACCAAGTACAATCCTCGGATTTCCTGAATTACTCCCCAAGATTGGTGGTTCCTCCAAAGTTCCCATTCTGGTGACCAACCCATTCATCCCATTTGGGTACCCCACTATATCAGCCAGTTTTACCGGAATGACTTCTGAGGTTCGCCCCCAGGCACCATTTTCAGGGGTACCTTCTACATTATTCACCGCACCAGTCTCCACTACGACACAACCAACAGTGCCCAGCCCATGCTTCGAGCCTTCAACTTTCACTTTTCAAGGCCCGTAATTTCAGCTAGACACAACTCACGTTACACCAAAGTCTTACCTCAGCACCCGCAATATGAGTCTCTCATGGGTCAGGAAAGAACAATGAGAAATCCCGAGCAGGTTGAAATGGCTCGGAAGATGAGAAGCCTAGAGCAAAGCTTAAAAAACATGCAGGGTTTGAGTGGTCAGAAGAGTGTCTCGTACTCCGATTTATGCATGTTTCCACATGTTCACCTGCTAGTTTGTTTCAAGACGCCAAAGTTTGAAAAGTACGACGGGCACGGAGACCCGATCGCTCACCTGAAACGATATTATAACCAGCTAAGGGGTGCTGGGGGAAAAGAGGAGTTGGTAATGGCCTATTTTGGAGAAAGCCTTACCGAAATCGCTGCCAATTGGTATATGGATCAAGAAATTACCCATTGGCATGTGTGGGACGATTTGGCCCGAAACTTTGTCCGCCAGTTCTAGTATAATGTGGACATCGCTCCCGACAGGAACTCTTTGTCCAATTTGAAAAAGAAAACCGCGAAAAGCTTTCGTGAATATGCTGTCAAATGGCGTGAGCAAGCTGCCAGGGTAAAGCCTCCAATGGACGAAGCAGAAATGGTTACGCTCTTCCTACAAGCCCAAGAGGCAGACTATTTCCAGAACATGATGTCTGTTATGGGTAGACCGTTCGCTGAAGCTATCAAAATTGGGGAGATGGTCAAAAATGGTTTGAAAATGGGCCGAATCTTGAGTCAAACTGCTTTTCAGGCTGCATTACAGGGCGTTCAGAATGGTTCCGGGGGTTTGATGAACAGAAATGGGAGAGAAGAGGGAGCCATGATCGCTTCGAGCTCGAAAGGGCACCGCAAGGCATTCAACCAATCATATATGCTTCCTAAGGTCCCACTACACTATTATCCCTATCAAGATGCTTCTTATGTCGTGGCACCGCCTCCCTATGCGGTGATGAACGCGCAATCTTACACGCGGCCACAACATTATACCCAAAATCGATCTCCACCTCCCAGAAATGCCCATCCTTACCAAGCCCCGTATAATCCCCAACCAAATGTTCCCCAATACAATCCTCGCCCAAGAGAGCCCCTCAGAAGGAATCAGTTCACCCCTATTGGTGAACCATATTCAAGTTTGTTTCAAAAGCTAATCAGGCTAGGTCTGCTACAACCAGTGGCCCCGAACCAGCTGAACCCCGAGTCTCCCTTGCACCGAGCTGATGCTAGATATGAATACCACTCAGGAGCAATGAGGGCATGGCACTGAAGATTTTTGGACTCTTAAAAGAGCAGTGGAATACCTCATCGAGGTCCAGACAATAGTGCTTAAAGATGAAGATGACCCTAATATGATGAACAATCCCTTGCCTGCTCATACTGGGCCAGTAGGCAGAATGATTTGTGAAGATGAAGAATTTGATCCGGCACTGAAGGTCATTGTAGCCATTGCCGAGACAGAAGAAAATCCAAAAGATGGTCGCCAAGCCTGAAAGTTTGCCCATCAGATGGGAGTCTCAGTAGCCAGTCTTGCTGCGTTCGGATTATCTCAGGGTGTGATCCGGATTTCACTAATATTTAGGAATAGTCTTAATTATTTTCTAATATTTAGGACATCCAAATCAACTAAAAATTATGTATTAATGCTTTTCTTATTTGAACTATGTAATTACCATATTTGTTAAAGTAAAACAATTCCACATAACACAAGAAATCGCGTTTTAGGTTTATTCGAAGTATTTTTATTTGTTCTTAGGCTCATCCACGAAGAAAACCGTGTGGCTGTCCCTCTGTAAAGCACACAACATATTTTGAATATTTTCATACTTAAGGTTGAGGTTTAAGCTTTTCTTTCATTCTCCTTTTTTTTCTTTTTTTTACGTTAATTAATTCTTCATGTGCTTATTATTTAATTCTATGTTGTTGTTATTTAATTTTACCTGTAAATTTAGTGTGAATGTGAATTGTTCTGCCTATAGTAAGCATATCGTCTCATATTTATTTGTATCTCTCTTCTTATTTAATCGTAAATATGCATATATAGTTCGTTTAAACTATTTTATCCTTTACGATTCCATATAAAATGGATGTTAAAAAACTTTAATGTTGTGAAAGAAAGATTCACAAAGTTGAGGTTGATTAGAAATTTAGGAGTTTTCAAAATCAATTAAATTCATTATATTCAAATATTTAGGATTTTAAAATCAATAAAATAAATTAGTAACTATTTCCTAATTTGAACGGTTCCTAATTGCCCCTCTTTGCTTGAGAACATGAAGAGTTTTCGGGCAAAGATAAAGTGAGCAATCATGAAAAATTTTTGCACGTTTGATACTCCATGGGAAGCATTTTTGAAAAGGTTTGACCGAACCTTACTTCAGAGGTTGCCTACATATCCTTGGCTATAAAGGAATCAGGTTTGTGTAGTTCTGAGAGTTTTGGTAGCTGGGACTACCGGGAAGCTGTGATTTCACTGTTGTTGCTGGTGTTACTGTTTGCTGAGCTCCTTATTACACCAAAATAAAAATGAAAAATAAACTAAGCCTATTAGCTATGAGTTACAAGATTCCTATCTATGAGTCTTTTGAAGCTTGATCTTGAGTCTTGGCTGGTTCTTCACGCAGACTCTGATTCAAATCTTGATGCTTGCTAGCTGCAGGTGCTAGTTCATTCTTCTTCAGCTTTTCGAATCAAGACGGGACATGCAGAGCTTGTGGCTTCAGCTATGTATTGAGCAGTCCACATCTTTTCTTCGCTTCTGCACATTAGATTCACTTCTTGCTTTTCTTTTCTTTTCTTTGGATCAAGACATCTTTTTTTGGTCATCTCAAACCCTGTGGCTCGAGGTATAACCTACTTAGGCACCAAAACAGACGAACGCAATTTTTCTGCCCCAGTTTTCACTAGGAAAGTTTTGTGAGTTATTTGTAACAAAAATCTATACTACTTCATTATTGAAAGCAATACAAAGGGTGTGAATGGTGTACCCTGGGAAAAAGAGACTAAGGAGTGTGACCCTATGTCTAAAATGAAAGCAACTAGGGAGTGGAGACCTTATGTTTGAAAAATGACTAGGGAGTGGAGACCCTATGTCTAAAATAAAATCAACTAGGGAGTGGAGACCCTATGTTGGAAAAGCGACTAGGGAGTGGAGACCCTATATTTAAAATAAAATTAACTAAGGAGTGGAGACCCTATGTTGGAAAAGCGACTAGGGAGTGGAGACCCAATGTCTAAAATAAAATCATCAACTAGGGAGTGAAGACTCTATGTTGGGAAAAGCGACTAGGGAGTGGAGACTATATGTCTAAAATAAAATCAACTAGGGAGTGGAGACCCTATGTTCGAAAAGCGAATAGGGAGTGGATACCCCATGTCTAAAATAAAATCAACTAGGGAGTGAAGACCCTATGTTGAAAAAGCGATCAGGGAGTGGAGACCCTATGTCAAAAATAAAATCAACTAGGGACTGGAGACCCTATGTCCAAAATAAAATCAACTAGGGAATGGAGACCTTATGTTGGAAAAGAGGCTAGGGAGTGGAGACCCTATGTTTAAAAACATCAACTAGAGTGTGATGACCCAAAATGTCATCCCGTGTACCTTTATCTAAATATGTGTTCCGAGGCCATGAAAGCCTCCTTTTATCTTACCTCGATGTGTGTGCGCAACCCGGGGCCGTAGCCGGGAAGTCGTTATGTGGAAAATTGATAAAATGATGATTTTATAATAAATATATGAATAAAGTTGACTTTGGTCAACATTTTTGGTAAACGGACATGGACCCGTAATTTGACGGTCCCGGAGGGTCCGTAGGAAAATATGGAACTTGGGCGTATGCCAGGAATCGAATTCCGAGGTCCCAAGTCCGAGAAATGAAATTTTGAAGAAAATTGTTTTCTGAAAAATATAAAGGTTTTTGAAAATGAGATTTGATGTGAAACCTGTGATACCGGGCCCGTATTATGGTTCCGGAGCCCGGAACAAGTTCAGTATGTCTTATATGTGTTATCTGTGAAATTTGGTGGGAAACAGACTTAGTTTGACGTGATTCGGATCGAAAATGAAAAATTTAGAAGTTTTGGAAGTTTAACGGAATTTCATTGATTTTGAGGTTTAATTCGATGTTTATGATGTTATTTTGGTGTTTTGATTACTTGAATAAATCCGTGGGATATTTTTGAGGTTGTGTGTATATTTGTTTTTGAGCCCCGAAGGCTCGGGTGAGTTTCGGGTAGGCGTCGGGTGTAAAAACATAGAAAAATCTGGTGTTGAAATCATTTTCTGGTGTCTGGTGTTAAGCACTATGAAATCGCATAGGTCCATTCGCGATCGCATAGCACTGTGTTGAGAGAGGAGTCTGTGACACTATGCGATCACATAGCAGGGGCTGTAACCGCATAGTGTAATAGGAAGGCTGGGGCTGGGTAGGTGTAACTCTATGCGATCGCACTTGTTCCTTCGCGATCGCGGAGCGTGTTGTTCAGTGAACTATGCGATCGCATTTCCTCTCTCGTGATCGCATAGGTATAAATTGCCAAGTTATTTTTCTTAAGTCCAAAAATAGAACCCATACGAGAATTTCACCATTTTCACAAACTTCTTCTTCTCCACACCTCTTGGGCGATTTTTAAAGAACTTCTTCACCATAGCTTCATAGGTATGTAATCCTAACCTCGTTTTCTTCCATTTTTATCAACACCCATTAGATTCTAGGCCTAAAAACATGAAATCAAAGGTAGAAATTGAGATTTTGGGTAGAGTTAGGGCTTTTTGAATATTTGAGAATTTGACCTCGTTTTGGGGTCGGATTCTAAAACAGATTGTATATTCGGGCTCGTGGGGGAATGGGTGATCGGGTTTTGGTCCGAACCTCGTGTTTGGACCAAGCAGGCTCGGGGTCAATTTTTGGAATTTTGGGAAGAATGTTGGGAATTCTATAATTAAGTATTGGAATTGAATTGTTTAGCGTTTATTGATGTTATTGAGTCAATTATATTTAGGTACGATTGATTTGGAGTCAGATTCGAAAGGAAAAGCGGTGCTAGAGGCTTGATTTGGATTCTTGGAGTCGAGGTAAGTGTTTGACCTAACCTTAGCTTGAGGGAATATGTATTGATAGGTGAGGTGACGAGTACCTATATGTTGTGGTCTAGCATGCCCGTGAGTCAAATTTCGTGATATATATATGATTTCTGTTAATATTCTCTGTGTTATGAAGTAATTGTCACTATGGAAGTTATGTACCTGAGGGTAATTCATGATTTGAATATTGTTGATTATTCGTTCGGTTGAGGATTATTTGTTAAGTTGTACCTCCGAGAGAGATTGGTTATAGCTGAGTCTCTTGCCGGGACGATAGTATTCTTGTTGATAATTTCTGAGTATTTAAAGTTTATTGTTGTTGAGTTTCCTGTCAATCTGTTGCCTTTATATTTATTTATGCACGAGGGGACATTCCGTGCCGAGTGATTATTTATTTATGCACGAGGGGACATTCTGTGCCGAGTGTCATGTGAGGTTATGTACGAGGGGACATTCCGTACTGAGTGATTATTTATTTATGCACGAGGGACATTACGTGCCGAGTGATTATTTATTTATGCACGAGGGGACATTTCGTGCCGAGTGTTTTTGTGAGGTTATAACACGAGAGGACATTGCGTGCCTTTCTGTTTATTTGTTTGTTCAGAGTTGTAAATTCCTGTTGTTATTCATACATTTCAGTTGTTATCTTGTTCTGTCATCTTAGTGAATTATTGCCCCTTTTTCCCAGCATGTCAACCCTATTTTTTGTGCTTAACTGTTTATTTCTTGTCATTACTTTTTTATTACATTACTGAAATGCACAGGTATTCGCTATTGGTCGTGTCCTAGCCTTGTCACTACTTCGCCGATGTTAGGCTCGACACGTACTCAGTACATGGGGTTGGTTGTACTGATGCTACACCTGCACTTCCCTATGTTGTGCAGATTACAGTGCCGGACCCAGTGGACGTTGAGCGAGGGAGTATCCTTCAGTCCACGGCGACACCGAGGTTGTCCTGTAGGCGTCCGCAGGCCTTGGCGTCACCATCTATTTCCTTCCCTTCTGTCTTATCTTGTATTTCTAGACAGTTGTACCTGTTTATTTCAGACTCTTATTTTTAGTGAATCTTAGACTGTTCGTGAAATTGTGAAGCCAGTTCTGAGGATTTTATGAACGAAATTTCGTAATATTTATTATATTAAGCTGTTAAAATCCTAGCTTCCGCATTTTTACTCATTTGTTCATGCGTATTATCTTTCTTTTAGATGTTATTAATAAAGAAAATAGTAAATTTAACCAACACGTTGGCTTGTCTAGCAGGTTCAATGTTAGACGCCATCACGGCCTTAAGGTGGGATTTCGGGTTGTGACATAGGGAATGGAGACCCTATGTCTAAAAATCATCAACTACGGAGTGTAGATCCTATGTTGGAAAAACGAGTAGTGAGTGGAGACCCTATGTTGGAAAAGCGACTAGGGAGTGAAGACCCTATATCTAAAAATAGAATCAACTAAGAAGTGGAGATCCTATGTTGGAAAAGAGACCAGGGAATGGAGACCCTATGTCTAAAAATCATCAACTAGGGAGTGAAGACCCTACGTTGGAAAAACGACTAGGGAACGGAGACCCCATATTAGAAAATCATCAACTAAGTAGTGAAGATCCTATGTTAAAAATTATTAATTAGGGAGTGAAGACGCTATATTAGAAAATCATCAACTAGAAAGTTGTTTCGATGGACTTAAACGTTAATCAAATCACCTTAAAAACGCTTTTTGGTCATGGATGAGTGTTTAGCAAAAACTTAAAAATAAGTTTTATAAATTCTAAAGTACCTTTCCCTCGGATGCCCTAACCCCACATTATTTCTTTCCCTTCTTCAATCTCTCGTTCCTGCTTATTCTCCGCCATAGAAGGTAACTTTTTTCTCTTTATAATTGCAATAAATATTGTTGTTGATCAAATTCGGTGTATGACTGCCTCATTCATCTCTCTGCACATATTCCCCGAAATTAGCCTAGTAATTTTTATAACATACTAAAAGATAATACTAATGATACTTATGCACCTCAGGCGATGAGAGAATCTGCTGCAATTGCAAATGATACAAGTTGAAATAGGAAGTTCTCAAGTATACAGAAAGCATTTAATGTGAAGATCTGGTCTAAGGACAAAAAATCTCTCATAAATTGAAATAATTTTATTTAATAAATTTATCACTTAATATAAACCGAAACATAAATTAATTTGTACGTAAATCAATGTCGAATTAAAATATGATAATTAATTTAGTTTATTGTTAATAGTTTTAAGGATATTTTAATCATTTTATCAGTACTTTTTCACCAAACACATTATTTGCTTATTTTTGTCTCAGCACTGCTTTTTCTTTAAATTCAGCACTTTAAATCCAAAGTGGTTAGATTATACTATATTTTAGCTTTGTTGGAGAAGGGTAAAGGGGTGGGAGAATCTTCCACTGTTCGCCATCGACCTGGAATTTCTCAGTTATTAAAAAAAGCTTTGTGACGACGTTTTGCAGGTTCTTGAAGATGGTTGAAACACTATTCGAAGATATATTTACGGTCACTCAAAAAGATCCGGATGGTAAAAAGTTCGATAGAGGTATGCCAATTTATTATTCTTCCCGCTGTAATTCATCAATTTGCTTGTGCTCTGTATTAGTTGTTCTTGTCAATTTTTCTTTTCAATTGTTAATTGAATGAACTTTACACTATGTGAAGAAACGCTGTCTGTAGATGTGAATGACATACACTCTAAGGGTGTGACCTAGCGGTCAATGAAATAAGTAAAGAAACATGAGGTCTCAAGTTGACAAAAATGTTAGGTGATTTCTTCTCTAAGCCTTAATGAGCAAAGTTATTTGGTACTTGTGATGGTGGGAGATAGCAAGTACCCGGTGAATAGTCAACGTATACGCAAGGTAGCCCTGACACCACCGTCATAAAAAATAGATGTGAATGATTGATGCATCACCCCGGTTGATGTCCTAACTTTGCATTCCATGATAATATACTTGTTCCAACCATATCAAATTACTAAGATAGTTTGTTCACAGTAGGCCGGTAATTATCAGGATATGACTTTATGACTTTCTCTTATCCCAGATAACTTGAGCTTGTATTTGCGCTCTTCTTTGACAAATGAGACTTTGCATAGATGGTTTGGCACCCTTAGCTTTCAATCGAGAAACAGGGGAACTTGTGAAGCGGGCTTATAAGAAAAAAGCAGGTTTTGTTGCTTTATCATTACGTCTATAGTGCGAGCTATCTGAACACTTTGAAATAGTCTCCTTTCGTTATGTTGTTTGGCCCATCCCGGGATTCTAACGATGACTGCAATTGGGAGAAAGAAAAAGGTTAAAGGAAACGAAGGTGGTATTTATAAAACTATCCTTGTTATGTGGACCTTTCATAAAAAGGAAAGAAAAGGGGAAAGAGTATTCATGTAGTTTACTGGAAATGCCTTTGATGAATTTTGATAAGTTTTGTGCTTCTGTAATGGCTTTCTTAATCTATCCATGTTTGCTGGACTTCATAGTCTTTCTTTTTTCTAGTTTTTTTTTTCTTCTGGGCAAACAACATCATCCGTCATACAGTGAGAGCTTCGTTGAGACAAAGATACGGTCTTATATGACCTTCTTTTTGATAGTCTCCACTATAAATAATCCAATTTTTGTTTTATAATTATGCCTCCTAGTGTCTTTCTCATGAGCGATAATGGGCATAGGAAATGACATGGGGTTGTGTGATGGTTCAGCAGACTGTGTACAGACCAAATTACTATTGGGAGTGAGCATTGAACACTAGAGTACTGATAAGGTATAGCTGATTGCACATGCAATGGAGTAATAAAATATAGAGTTAGTGCAGTTTTTTGACAAACTGTGAATTTTGGCATATGATGGACAAAATTTGGTTTATTATTGCCCCCACGAACTATTAAGCTGCAGTAACACCTGTTTTCTGCAAATGATGTGATCTAAGAATATCTTGTGCATTTTGTAGTTAATCGCATTGAAGCACGAAGTGAGCAGTTTGATATGTACATGCTGTTGGATGTGAACACTGAGATATATCCTATGCGTGTAAAAGAGAAATTTATGATGGTTTTAGCATCTACTTTGAACCTGGACGGGACACCAGATACTGGTTATTTCATTCAGGTAATTTGCTGTAATGATTTATGTCTATGCTTGTAGATTTGCAAGTGTTAGCCTGACTGATATAATTCTAATTTTGTGATTTATATTAAGAATCATAAAGATGGTACTTGAAGTTACTTGAAGTCTCCAGGATTTGTGTTTAACTTACCATGGTTAATTATTTTCATCAAGAAACATCAAGTGCCTTTTGATATGAATATCTGGATATTCATTAGAAAACTAACTTGCTATATAGAGGCTTTTGGAATGTACTGTTCTTGAAGAAGTGAGCCCCTTAAAATATTTTGGTCTTATAACCTTGTCTATCTGAAAGTATTTATGAAATCTCATCCATTAGATATCTCATCTATTAACTAGATCTAGAAACTACTGAATATATCAGCTTATTTTTTGTGTCTGTTTTGATGTGTCATAGGACACATTTTTGCTCCAAAAAGGCATGGTTCCTTAAGATACAGTTTGTGATGCTGTTCAATTGCGTTCTAAGATAATTGGCAGGACACACAAATGGTATCTGCCAGTGAAAGGTGTAATCATTTCGTTTTGCCATAACTGGATTTTATCGCCATTCGGCATTGAAGGATCCATCTATAATGCCATTTGGATGATAATGAAATGTTGTTTGTTTTTTCTGCTGTTAAGATTTCATTAGCATTTGAGAAAGAAAGAGGAAGGGAAAATCAAGGAAAGCAAGAATAGATAAGAATGCGAAGAAACGACTATGACATATGCAGCAAGAATTTCTATCATATGTAGGATTAATGATAAATTGTGCAATGCTTTAAATTCTGAGCATCTAGAGAAAGAAAATTTGCTTTGCATTTCTTATATGTAAGATGACCTCTGATTTGTGATTTCTGCTATTTGTATATTCATTATGCTTCAATATGTCATTATCCTCGCTGGAGCATTTGTTATATCAGGTGGATGTACATTTATATACATGGCTTCGTTCCTGTTACTTTCCACAAACAGCAGATAACTGAAATAATCCCCTTCTAAGTAGGTATATCTTACTATGATTTTAGTTTCACTCATGGGTGAATTAGAAAGGAGCCCTTACAATTGCTATTCTCTTCATTTCTCCTTTTTCCCTTACCTCTTTAGAAATAATTTTGGTTTTAATGTTAAATTGATGATTTATTATGTATATTATTAATCTGTTTTGGCAACTTGCCTGAGGCTAAATCAGGTCCCTTTTACTTTTTTCTCCAACAATAACAACAACGATGCCTTAGTCCTAAACAAGTTGGGGTCGGCTATATGAATCCTCATTGGCCATGTTTATCCTTGTTCAATTCCTTTCTCCTTCTCAGTTCTCTCCTTTTTTGAGAAATATGAACACTGATAAAAGATGACTTTGGGATTTCTTTTGGTGCTTTTCACTTTTTCTCCTTTTCTCCTTTTTTACATGAACATTGATAAAAGATGACTTCGGGATTTATTTGGTCTTTTTCGAAGTTTCTTTGCCGGAATTGATAGCTTTACTGGGGTTAACATGATTCTAGCTTGGAAAACACAATTGGTGAATATGCAAAAAGAAACAAGTAGCATGAACTGAAAATGTCAATTCGGCTGAGTCTTGATTTAAAATAGAGGAAACCAAGTTTATGTGGTTCTCCTTTTAGTTTCCAGATCTTGCATTTTGGAGAGACTAAAAACCTGTATGCGCACACACATATTGGTTTCAAAATCTTCGACAGATTTGAGTACTTTCTAGTTTCTACTGAGTCTGAATTTCTGATTTTCCTCAATGTCCCTTGGTGTTCTCAAACTCCCTGCTGATTTCCAACCTTCTCTTGCTGAGGCGAGCGCTATTTACAACCCCGACCTGGTTTGGAAATCCATATAAGCTTGTTGAAAAGTAGTACACAACATAAGCAAAAGATCCATATAGGTTATACCAGCTACTTGGAGTTAAGTTTAGTCGTGATGATAGGCCTTACTTAGGTCTAGTGTTTGTTAGTATATCGGTAGGAAATAGAGAGGGAGGCTCTCGTAGAGATTCACATAGGCGTACTTGTTGCTCTGAAATATGTATATAAGAGAACACTTCTATGGAAGTCTTCAAATATGCCACATATTCTCCCATGGCTCCAACCCATGCAAACAAAATAACTGAAACTCTGAGTAAACCTCCATGCAAAAGATGATGTGGTCAAACTTAAAATGATAATTAACACTTCTGTTTGGTAACTTAAATATCTTTAGCAGCTAGGCTTGACCACAATATCCTAAGTAAGAGAATCTCGCTAATTGGAAGGAAAAGGAGGGGTTCGATCTATTCTGGTTCAGTGTCTTGGTATAAAAAGATCTCTAGCTAACCTCTAATGCAATTGTCTAGCTAAATGCATGTATGAACTTTCTTTGAATGTCTGATACTTGTTATATCTGGCGGTCAAACTCTTAGAAATCCAGATAATACTTGATGGTATTGCAATGTGATGGCAGGGTAACAAGAAATCACTTGCTGACAAGTTCGAATATGTCATGCTTGGGAAGCTATATAGGATCTCAGAGGAAGGTTCAGGAAAGCATGTTAAAGCGTATGTTTGGATAACTTTTCTCATATTCAATTCAATTCCATGAACATGAATTTATTATTTCTGACATGTTCTTGCCTTATCATTTGTGCACACCTTAGCAATATCTGCCTTTTGCTTCTTGTTTCCAAGAGTTGATATGGAATTGGCTCAGATTGACTTCTTAGATCTCCCATATGCGAAGATTAGATTCTAAATGCAATTTCTATTTTGTTTCTATGACTTGTTGCTCAGTACGAGTTTTTTCTATTGCATTTCATTGTGGAATATAAATGTACTTTCCTATACTCGATTTTTCTCTGGTTTTTTTTTTTTGGGGCTAGAAGTCCCCTTTTTTGCTTAATGTGTAACCTATTTCAGTTTTAACGTCTAAATTTAGTGTTTGAGATTTGTCTATGTTTGTCGGGACCAATCAATTTACTGGTTTTTGATAAGCAACATTTTTTAACGTAACAATGGATTTACTAGTTTTTTTTTTTTGGTTTTCAGAGACATCTTTGTTTCATTTGGAGGACTTCTGATGCAGCTGAGGGGAGATCCATCCATTGCAGCTAAATTTGAGCTGGATCAGAAGATTTTCCTTCTCATGAGGAAGGTTTGATTTAAAGAATTGGTAATAATAACTCAATTTTAACTTGAAGGTTACAGAGCATTTGTAAGCTAAGCTACTGGCACATGCTAAATTTCGCGTGGAGTTCAGTTTCAAGAAATCAAAAGAATGTAACTGAGATGATAATGGAGACCAAGGAATGGAGCTCTATTTATGTTGAGGTGCGGAAACCTAATGTGCAGTTATGATCTTTATATCTGGTGACATAAAGAGAAGAATATTTTCCAACTACTAGTATTTTGTGATGGAAAAGTTTAGAACTCTATCAACTGGTAATATAATTGCAGTCCATGATTTAGCTGTTATTATTCCGAGCCTTGTGTTATTTCAATATCTTCCTGTCTCCGTTGTATCCTTGGATACCTATATGCATTAGAAGTAGGATTGAACACTCGTGTTTTCAATATATAGACTTGAAACCAAGTGAAACATAATCTAGTTTCTCAGAACTTTGTACTAAGGTGAAACAATATTGGTTGCTTGAGCTTCCCAATAACAACATAAATAGAGCTTTGTACATGTGTTTGGTAAACTGCTTACTGAAGGTGGAGCGGATGAGCTTACACCGAGTGTTACAACTGAGATCCGGACATAGAATCTTCAAGTTGTTACTCCTATGCCCCGGCCACCCATCCGTCCCACGATGACCTAACCATTTTGTTGTTCCGTATTTGTTCTTTCTTGATACAGAGACCTAGCTACCTAAGTGAGAGGGTGATCATTCATTCACCTTACACTTATTACACAGAGACCGATTAGCTAAGAATAATCTAGTATGATGTATGATCTCAGCGAGCAATTTCCACAGTAATTGGACTTCTGACAGTATGAGTACCATCTGACCATACTAACTCTCCATATTTGTGTTGATCTACCCCAGCAAGATAAGTAGTATTCACAGCTTTAATATGCAAACTAAACCTCTCCTTCTGACCTTGGCTCTTGAATATCAACACATTTGGTTCCACAACTACTGAGATTCCAGGAGGCTGGCCGACTCGAGCCGTGTAAGTACCCGGTGGACCGACATTTGTCAGTGTACGAGTCACAATTAAGTTGCCAGAAAGAGCTGGAACAGTTATGGAAGGATAATTGAATTCCACAAGACTTGAATTACCAAGTGGTGGACATATATAAGGAGCTTTGTTGAAGGCCCGAATGACTTGACTATCATAGCCAGATGCACATAAAAAGTTCAAATAATCATTTACTTCTAAGTCATATACTAGTCCAGGATCAGAAGCAAGATTTGGTCTTATATGCCCAGCTCCAGTTGCAAATGGTGTTGCAGCTTCCTTGGTGGTATCAAGCAACGGTTTTCCTGTATTATCTATTGGGCTTGCTGAAAATAAATAAAAAATAATCAATATAACCATTAGATATATTTGTAAAACTAGATCAAAATCAGATATAAAGTATTATGACTGTGTAAAGAATTTTTATGGTATATTTTGAGTAGCTAATTCTACTTATTATGGGGTAGTTAATTATCTGTAGTTATATTTTGGACAACCTAATAGCGTAGAAATTCTTTTACACTATTAGTAATTAAACGTCTTTACAACTATCTAAGTCATCTTAATACTAAAAGGATAGCCCGATGCACTAAGCTCCCGCTATGAGCGGGGTTCGGGGAGGGGCTCACAAGGGTCTATTGTACGCAATCTTATCCTGCATTTAACCTTACCTATGACTTCCTGGTCACATGGCGGCAACTTTAACAGTTACGCCAGGCTCTACTTTAGTTATCTTAATACCATAACCTAAAAAAAACAAGACAGATAAAGGGTGAATAGCTTTGAGAACAAAAACAAAAGGGTATGTACCAGTAGTCATGAGGGCAGAACGAATGGCAGCAGGACTCCAATCAGGGTGAATAGCTTTGAGAAGTCCTACAATCCCCGAGACATGAGGACAAGACATTGATGTTCCGGACAAGACATTGAATGCTGTTCTACGATTGTCAAACACTTCATTTGAGGGGTTGTTTCCTTGTGTATAGGCAGCTATAATATTCACTCCAGGTGCAGTGATATCAGGCTATATATACAACAGTAACACAAAATTAATTTTAATTTGTAAAAAAAACAAACACCTAATAAATAATCAAGTAGCTGCTAACCAATAATTCCTCTATAACAAACCTTGAGTATTGCAGGTGTAATCAAATTAGGACCTCTGGATGAAAAAGAAGCCATAGTTGGAGCAGGTTTTATACCTAATGTTGCCTTTGGTGCAGTTATTGAACCCATAGGATTGCTAGTTATTAACACAAGGTAGAACCATTAGTTAGTTTCATGAGCTTCCAATAAAGTAGTCTGTGGACTTATTGAACTCGTATATGAGCAATCTAATCACTCATATGTATGGAGTTTATGTTTTATATATTGACACTATAAAAGTATTTTATATAGTTATATTATTATTCAGTAATTATTATAAGAAGCAAAATGGTAACTGACATGTTATCATAAGTTATATACAATGGCCGTGTAAAACTTTAACCTAGCTATTATATCAGGTTAGTGCATTGTTACTAGGCTATCAATTCATGCTTATCATAAAGATTTACTTGTAATTACCTTAATAGTAACATGATTGTATAAAAAATTTAGTATGCATAGAACTTATAACTTTTTATGAAGTGGGGTTAAAATTCTATGCTTTCACGACGTAAAAGATATTTATATAATTAATAAAGTCAGTTAAAAGGTAATTATAAGTAAATCTGTATAATAAATATTAAATAGGAATGGTAAGTCTGTCTGAGTAAAGAGAAAGAGAGTATACTTAGTAGAATTGATGAAGGCAAAAAGGGAAAGACCGTCGTTGTAAGTAATATGGGAAGCTGGGAGGAGATGAAGATCAGCAATAATGTCATTTCCACTTATTTGGTCATTGCAAAGTATCATTCCAACAGCACCTCCCATTACAGCTTGGTGCCCTTTATCTACTCTTGTGTTATTTCCCCTTAAACAAACCAAAATCTTCCCTTTCACCTTACTACCCTCCAACGTTGCTTCCTTACAAACCTTACTGCATGCATATAAACAAATATCTAAATCAAAACTGCGGCTAAAACCGACTAGTCCGATCCTGGACCTACAATGTTAGGACCGAAAAAATCAGGTGTCATGCGGTAACTAGTATCGTAACAATTGAACGACGATGAAAGAGACACAAACATTTAACGTGGTTCGGTCAATTGACCTACGTCCACGACGGAGATGAGCAATCCACTATATAAAAGAGAGTACAAAATAACGAGAGAACAACCTCACGAAGAGGCAAACACAAGTGACACACTAACACTTGTCCTGTAAAGTTCTCCCCCTAAACACAGACTCCCAAGCCCCCTATGGCTACATTGTGGATGCTACTGAATAAGAAGGAAGGATCCCCAATTTATAGAAGTCCAAACCTCTTCCTACAAGAAAAGGGACTGCCAAATATGGAAGAATTATAACTTCCTTCTACAAGAAGGAAAATCCAATTATGATAAATATATTGTCCTTTCCTTCAAGAGATAGGAAAATCAAATACGAAAAAAAATCAGGACAACCCCTAACATACAAGTATGTTGGCACATGCATACTCAAATCAAAGTATCCTTACAACTTATATACCCTTTTAAATATGACATCACCTTTTATGACTATTAGAACATGTTATATATTAAGGTAAAATGCTAAGTTTAAATTTAAAGAATTACTATTAAATAATATAGAATTGTGTCATTTTTCTAGAATCGAACGAAAAAAAAAAAGCGTGTAATATATAAAATGGAAGAAAGTGAGTATTAGATTACAAGTAGGACAATCTTACGCATCTTCAACCGTAGCATTTGCAGCTTTAGCTTGCTCCCCACTAATAAGTGGATATAATTTTTCTTCTGGCAATGGATAAGAAATGCTCGTTCCCTACTTGATGAAGAGAACAAAATTTTTTTATGTCATGATAAACAAAATAATCAATAAATCAAGTAAAGAATAAGGAAATACCCCATTCCTTCAATAATATTATATACAACAATATTTGATTAAGCATGAAGTTTAACATATAGATATCAGAAGTATATGTGATGTGATGACATTTCTACTTGACGAACTAAGGCTCGACACATTATATGACTTCAAATTGGTGAATTGATGAGCCGATTGCAAGAAAATTGAATTTAGAGGGCCAAATAAAATGCGAGCTAACCATAGATGAGATGTATATACTGCAAAATATAAAGAAAATTTTGGTGAAACTATAACCTTGATGGTAAGTCCATTTTGAAGTTTGACATTGGATTCAAATTCACGATCAATAGTACTTGCTCCAACGGTTATCATCCAAGGTGCAATATTGCCCACAGTTGAAAGCCTAGGTCCTGAGTTTCCTGCAGAAGTCACCACTACAATACCTTCTTTCATGGCATGAAACGCCCCGATCGCCGCTGCGTCTCTAAAATATGGCCGTGGTTTTCCACCAACAGAGGCGGAGATCACATCAACACCGTCATCTATGGCGTAATCGAATGCTTTGAGGATATCAGCGTCAAAACACCCTCCTCCTTGTTTTGCTGGCCAACACACCTTGTATATATTCAAAGAGAAATGAAAGTATGTTTTCACGTTATATTATTTTACACTATCAGGTCGTTTAAAAAATAACTATATGTAACGATGTACGATTGTTTAAAGCACACTAATATTTATATATATTGTAAAAGGTCTTTATGTCTAATAGGTACCTTATATGCAGCAACTCTAGCTTTAGGTGCACCACCTTTTGCAGTTCCATTGTACACTCCTATGACACTTGCTTTGGGAGCAAAGTTACCAGCCGCAGTGGACAATGTGTGTGTTCCATGCCCTTCGGTATCACGTGGAGAGTTTGGAATATTACTTGTATTATTATTATTATTATTATTATTTCCCCTTAAATCATCATATCCCTTGTGAAAATACCTGGCTCCAATAAGTTTCCTACAATTATATATTGATAGAATAATGTGATCAAAAATTAAGAAACCTTTCACATTCTTTTATTAATTTGTTGAAGTTTGATTCAACAAGTCAATTTAAATGAGTAGAATAGAACTAGCTAGCATTTCCAATGTAATAGAGACATATATACCTATTGCAGGAAAATGGAACCTTATCGTCATTTTGACATTCACCCTTCCATCTTGATGGAATAGGCCCATAACCTTCGTCATTAAAACTCGGATTTTCTGGCCAAACACCTATAGGAAAAAAGTGAAATCTATATATATATATATATATTATAAATCTAAAATAAAATGCTGCGCAGAAAATTAAGAAATACCTGTGTCAAGATTTCCAATGATAATGTCTTGCCCAAACTTGGCTTTTTCCCACAAAGAACCTTGGGTAACTACACCATTTTCTTCCAAAGACAAAAAATCCCAAGAATGGAATGTGTGTAATTCTCTCCTTTCATTTGGGAAAACAGAAATCACCTTAGGATGCACTGCACCACGTAATTATTGTTTATCAACTAATTATGATTTATAATCAGATAGTAAAAACATGATTAGACGTTTCAATTGAGTTTAAAACTTAAAACTCTTGTTACGTACATTGAATTAGAGCTACAAATTTCTCTTCCAAATCAGCTGCAAAACCGTTAATACGCCTTCTATATGAATAAAATATGGATTCCTTTGCTTTATCTTTGCTGCATGCAGAAATAAATAATTAGAAATAAATGTTAAGATGGAAACTCTATGACCACAGAAATTTTTTTCATACCCTCCCAAGAATGTCGCCAGAAAATTAATGTGGAAATCTGAAACCCTTTGGAGAATAGCCCTAGTAAGAGCTGAGCCATGCGAGTGGGATCCCATATATACCACGTAAGACTGCAGTCGAAGAATATGAAATTAGACAAGACAAGAATCGTCCAACTACTTCGTATTCGTGTTGTGTAGGCCCATTAAGGGGTAAGTTGCCTCGTATCAAGAAATTCTCTATTCTCGTTTCTGATATTCATTCCTAAAGGTTGAACTTGTTAAATTTAAATGACGGTCCATCTATTTCCATTTCTAACACTTTAACAAGATAATTCTTATGAAAAGTGAAAAGATCAACGTCACACGACACCCTTTGGTGGTGGTAGTCGGTAGAATTGAAGAATATTCTTGACAAATATAAATGTTGCATTATTATCCAATTCATGTTTTTAGAGAGAACGGTAACCTAAGATGGTTTCATTTTTTCGAAAAATAAACAACCATAAGCACAACGAATTTATTAAATAAATAAACAGGATCGACCAAACTTACCTTTTTGGTCGCAGAAGCTGGCGTTGTCCATAAGGAGAATAAAATGAAAAAAAGAAACAAGATAGAAATTTTTGGAGAAGACATCGTTTTTATATGGGACGGGATTAATATTTCTTATATAAAATTGTTCTTGATATTGTAACTTCTACGAATTCATCATACGAAGAGAGCCAATATTTTTTTAAGTGTGTGATGAAACAATGGTAACTCAAAGAAGAGAGAAAAAGAAAGTGTCAAGTTTTTTTTAGTTTTGTTTGCTTTCATTTTATAGTAATTATGATTGGATTTGTGAAAGTCATAGAAAGTCGAATTAATTGCTTTTTTGAATTATCCAACACGTGGGTGATTTCCCTCTTTTCTTGTAATCTCCAAGTTGCAATAATCTTACAACCAGTAGAAAACATTTGATCAAGAATTAGAAAACATTTTAAGTAATTTCATTTGGTTGTGTGGCGTTAACAGCTTGTTATACATTGTCACATCTTGTTCATCCTTAAATTCTATAAATAAATGATGAAGAAAGAACTTTTTGAAGGAAAGAATTTATTTATTTTTACTCCAAATCAGTCGGCTCAAACAAATTAAATGACATATTTTCGAGTATCGCACTGACACGGTGGATTAATACGTGGGAAGAAACATGAATCACACTAGTTTGGATCTCCATTTTTAGTTTGCGAGCAAATTTATTGGCGTACAATGTTTTCTTCTTTTGTTTCTAAGGTAAAATGTCTTGAGTTTGATTTTAGAATGTTTCTTTCACAGATGGCTAAACAGATGCATCCTCCTCTGCTAGTCGATCAAATGCATTTGCTTGATGCAGTATTGGACATGCTACTACCCGATGAGGTGGTCACTGGTCAAGTTAGGGTCCACCAGACTAGAGCTCAAACAAGGATACATGGAGCCTCTCAGCGTAGAGTTATGAATACAGGTCATCCCCAAGTTATTGTGCTACAGCAGGTGAATGAATAGGTATTTCAGGACACAACACCACTAGTGTCGGCTATTGTACCTACTGTTGCCTTACCTGCAGATGCAGCGGTAAGGTTATTAAATGTGTTAGAGTATTGGTGCCTACTCAAGGTACAATTCTAGCTCCTTAAATTACTTCACAGACACAAACACAAATTCAGTTGAATGTTGCAGCTCTTCAGACACCTCAAATGGCCCAGTTTATTGTGCGTCACAAAAAGATACTGACTAGTATATTAGGACTGAAAGAGACTCGTGGTGTGAAGAGTTGAGTCATGGTGGACTTAGATTCGGAGAGGTAGACGAGCAGGGATACAACCTATCACTTAGTTAGAGTTTTCAGTTATATTTATGGACAAGTTCATTGCATGCACTGAGCAAACGAGAAGACATTCGACGTCAATTTGAGCAATTGCATCAGAGAACTATGACAATTACAGAGTATGAGGCTAAGATTATTGAATTAGCTAGGTATGCTCACTTTCAGGTTATAAATGAAAGGGAGAAAGTGAGACGGTTTATGAATAGACTTTGAGCATCATTATTGTAGTTCTGTGGTACAAAACATGCGAGGCGTCACCTTTCTGAGGTAGTTGAAAATTCTCTTCGTTATAAGTCATATCAGGAGAGGGATATGATTGAGCAAGAGTGATTTCAATTGTGGGCAGTCCACGCCTACTCAGTGAGACAATGATGGAGTTTATAAGAGTGCTTATCCAGCTAGAAAGGGACAACAACAACAACAACATGGTTCTCGGACAGGGATAGACTTGGTTTCACAGTCTCCAAACATACTATCTCATAGACAAAGTACAAAGGGACCATCATTGTCAACATCCGGACATCGTAGTTTTGGGCAGATGCCACTATTCCAGCATGCCAGACCTGTGGTAGATCATATTTGGGGCAATGTCGTATTCTAATTGGAGAGTACTTTTGGTATGGCCAGTTGGGACATCACTTTAGGGATTTTCCTCGTCCTCCATGGAATTCTAGCCAGACTTCTGCTCAGTTAGTTATATCTACTCAGACTACTCGTAATAATTTAGGTTCTGTTGGTACGAGAAATAGAGGCGAGGTCTTGGAGATCGTGCTTTTGAGAATCAAGGATAGTTAATGATGGTGCAGGCCAAGCGAGAGTTTTTACACTTACTAAATAGGATGTTCAGGCTTCGAATGATGTGATTACATGTATTCTTTCTGTCTGTTCATTTGATGCACTTGCGCCGACTTATTTGGGATCTACCCACTCCTAAGTGTCTTTGTATTTTTCTATGAGATTTGGTTGACATCCATAAATATTGAATGGTTCTTTTCTAGCCTCTACTCATGTTGGAGAGTCTCTATTAGCTAAATCTATGTATGATGCTTGTCCGATTTGAGATGAGGGTAATAATACTCTAGCACACCTAATTCTACTTGATATGATTGACTTTGACGTATGCTGAGGGGGTAAAGGGAACAAGGTCGCTTGTAGGTTGAGAATTGGATCGTGAAATATAGGGACGTTGACGGGTAAGTCTATAGAGCTGGTGAAGATTCTCCGGATGCAGAGGGTCAATATAACGTGTGTGCAGGAGACTAGGTGGGTAGGATCAAAAGCGAGGAATGTAGACGGGTATAAATTGTGGTTCTCCGGAGTCGTGAAGGGCAAGACCGGAGTGGGCATTTTGGTGGATAGGGAGCTCAAAGAGTCGGTGGTATAGGTTAGGCGGGTGAATGACATATTGATGGCGATTAAGGTAGTAGTTGGAGGGAGCACTCTGAATTTCATTAGTGCTTACGCGCCGCAAACGGGCTTGGACGAGGAGGTTAAAAGGCACTGGATGAGGTGGTGCAGGGTATTCCACCTACGGAGAAGCTATTCATAAGAGGAGATTTCAATGGTCATATTGGGTCATCTGCTGTTGGCTATGTTGAGGTGCACGGTGGCTTCGGCTTTGGTGATAGGAACAAGGGTGGTACCTCACTGTTGGATTTCGTTAGCGCTTTTGAGTTGGTGATCGTGAATTCTATGTTTCCGAAGAGGGAGGAACATTTGGTTACTTTTCGGAGTATGGTGGCTAAGACTCAGATTGACTATCTCCTCCTTAGGAGGTGTGATAGGGGCTTGTGCGAGGATTACAAGGTGATCCCGAGTGAGAACCTCGCAACTCAACATAGGCTCCTGGTGATGGACGTTGGTATCTTGATGAAGAGGAATAAGTGATTTGTACGGGTCAGTCGAGGATCAGGTGGGGAGCTTTGTCTAAGGATAATGCACGGGATATGGAGCGGCAGCTAACGACTATGGGTGCCTGGAAGAGTGGTGGGGACGCTAGCTCTATGTGGATGACGACATCAGACTGTATAAGAGAGGCAGCGAGAGAGGTGTTGGGAGTTTCAAAAGGTTACTTTGGCGGGTACCGAGGCAACTGGTGGTGGAATGACGTGGTCCAAGGTAAAGTGGAAGCCAAGAAAGAGTCTTACATTAATTCAGTAGAGAGCACCGAAGAGGATCAGAGGAGATCGAACATAGAAAGATATAAGGAGGCGAAATTAGCGGTCACAGAGGTTAAGACTGCTGCATTTGGTCGGTTGTATGAGGAACTTGGGGGAAAATGTGGGGACAAGAAGTTATTTCGGTTGGCCAAAGCGAGAGAGAAGAAGCCTCGCGACCTGGATCAAGTGAGGTGCATTAAAGACGAGGTCGGTCGAGTATTGATGAAAGAGGCCCAGATTAGGCAAAGATGTCAGTCGTACTTTCATAAACTTCTGAATGAAGAAGGGGATGTAAACACGTGTTAGGGAAATTTGGGAACTCCGATAGCCACCACGACTTTAGGTATTGTAGGCGCATTAAGGTTGAGGAGGTCGTGGGTGCGATGGTTAAGATGAGTAGGTGCAAACCGACCGGACCAGATAAAATTCCAGTAGAGTTTTGGAGATGTGCGGGTAGAGCAGGCTTGGAGTGGCTGGCTGGGTTGTTTAATGTTATCTTCAGGACGAAGGGGATGCCTGATGAGTGGCGGTGAGTATAATGGTTCCGGTGTACAAGAACAAAGGCGGTATCCAGAATTGTAACAATTATAGGGGTATCAAGTTACTAAGTCATACCATGAAAGTTTGGGAGAGGGTGGTGGAAGGGAGGATAAGGAGGGCGGTGTCTACATCAGAAAACCAGTTCGGGTTCATGCCGGGTCGTTCTACTACGGAAGCTATCCACCTTATCAGGGGCTTGGTGGTACAATACAGGGATAGGAAGAGGTATTTTCATATGGTGTTTATTTACCTAGAGAAGGCGTATGACAAGGTCCCCAGGGACGTCCTTTGGAGATGTCTGGAGGTGAAAGGTGTGCCGATGGCTTACATTAGGGCGATAAAGGATCTATGACTCGGGTTAGGACTGTGGGAGGTGACTCAGATCCTTTTCCGGTGGTTATGGGGTTACACTAAGGATCTGCACTCAACCCGTTCTTATTTGCCCTGACGATGGATGCACTAACACACCATATCCAAGGAGAGGTGCCAGGTTGTATGTTGTTCGCTGATGATATAGTTTTGATTGATGAAACGCGAGGCGATGTAAATAGGATACTGGAGGTATGGAGGCAGGCCCTAGAGTCTAAAGGTTTCAAGTTGTGTAGGACTAAGACGGAATATGTGGAATGTAAGTTCAACAACATGACGGGGGAAGCGGATGTGGAAGTCATGCTTGACTCATAGGTCATCCTCAAGAGAGAAAGTTTTAAGTACTTAGGGTCAATTATCCAGGGAGATGGGGAGATCGACGGGGATATAACGCACCGTATTGGGGTGGGGTGGATGCAATGAAGGTTAGCATCTGGAATCCAGTGTGACAAGAATGTGCCACCGAAACTCAAAAATAAGTTTTATAGAGCGGTGGTTAGACAGGCCATGTTGTATAAGGATGAGTGTTTTCCAGTCAAGAATTCACATATCCAGAAGATTAAAGTAGCAGAAATGAGGATGCTGAGATGTATGTGTGGGCACACTAGAATGGATAAGATTAGGAATGAATATATTCAGGAGAGGGTGGGAGTGGCTCCGGTAGACGACAAGATGCGGGAAACGCGATAGATGGTTCAGACACATGCAGAGGAGAAGCCTAATGCCCCGGTTAGGAGGTGGGAACGGTTGTCTTTCGCAGGTAGAGGAAGAGGTAGAGGGCGGCCCAAGAAGTATTGGGGCGAGGTGATCAGACAAGAATTGGCGCGGCTCTAGATTTATGAGGAAATGGCTCTTGATAGGAAGATGTGGAGTTCGAGCATTAGGGTTGTAGGTTAAAGGGTAGTCGAGCGATTTTCCTCATTGTCCCGATTTCTCTCTTTGTACCGGCGAGTATGATAGTGTTTTGTCTAGCACTGCTAGCGATTTATGTTGTGTTTCACTCTTTTGCATAATATTTGTGTTAGAGATTTTCCATTTATTTGCTGTCTCTCACATTACTGATATTATTTTTTGGGTTTTGTTATCACAGATCTATTGTCTCTGAGCTGAGGGTCTCCCGAAAACAACCTCTCTATCCCTTCTTGGGTAGGGATAACGTTTGAGTACACTCTACCCTCCCCAGACTCCACTGATGAGATTTTACTGGGTTGTTATTTTTGTATGATTGACTTTGACATACTGAGATGAATGGAATGGTTATCTTCTTACTATGCTATCATCATTGCCATGCAAAGATAAGTAAGCGTGAGATACATAACGAACTACTTTTGTCCTAAAAGGGGATCAGGTTTCATAGATTGGTAAAGTTCTATTTTTTATAAAGGCTCAATGATTAATGAGTAAGGGTTTTTGGGTCTTTAGCTATGGTATGGAACACAAGGGAGGAAACACTTCATTTGGAAGAGGTACCAATAGTGAGAGAATATTTTGATATATTTCCTAAGGATTTACCAAGATTACCTCCAGCATGAGAAATAGGCTTTGATGTTGATTTGATACTTGACACACAATCCATATTGATACCCTCATATCGTATGGAACCAGCGGAGTTGAGAGAAGTAAAGTAACAGTTGCAGGACTTACTAGATATGGATTTTGTTAAACTGAGTGTATCTTCATGGGATGCACCAGTATTGTTCGTAAAGAGGAAAGACATGTCTCTAAGAAAGTGCATTAATTACAAGTAGTTGAATGAGGTAACAATACACAATAAGTATCTGTTGCCTCGTATAGATGACATGTTTGATCAATTACAGGGAGCTTCCCACTTTTCAAATATTTATCTTTAATTTGGTTATCATGAGTTTAGAATTAGTGAGGTAGACATTCTTATGATAACTTTCAAATCTTGGTAGGGACACTTTGATTTTCTTGTGATGCCTTTTGGACTGACAAATGCTCCAGTAGAATTTATGGATTTAATGAATAAGGTGTCCAAACCATTTCTAGACAGTTTTGTAATAATGTTTATTAAGGCTACTAGTGCCACAATCAATGTTGGTGACATGTTGGAAGCCGTTGTGCTCAACTTTGATGATGATGAGATGGATGTCTTCATGGAATGTGTGAACTCTTTACAAGGAATGAGGTCTTACAACTATGTATACCAAAATTTATCATTAAATCTTGAGAATAAGAAGATACCTCATACAAAGTCTTCAATTGAAGAGCCACCTACCTTAGAGTTGAAGCCATTGCCACCTCACCTTCGGTATGAATTTCTTGGCCTTTGTCACGACCCAAAACCAACCTGGTCATGATGGCTCCTATCATGGAACTAGGCCAGCCGACACATTCTCGATAAATTCCGATATTTCATTTAAAAGCTAGATATTAATCTTTTCTTACTGAAATCCCGTAAAAGAAATAAGTTCAAACTCCAAAAATTTCGAAAATACAAGGCCGACCTCGGGTGTCACTCAGTCATGAGCCATACTATAACGATGCCAAAATACATCAAGACAACATTTGTCTGGGAAATAACTAACAAAATACACAAAGGAAGATAGGGAAGGAGAAAGGCGGGTCTGTGATCGCCAAGAAACTACCTCGCCCTCTCCGAAGATGAACCGCATCAAACGATTGGCACTATCGTGACTTGGGATACCTGGATCTGCACACAAGGTGCAGGGGGTAACGTGAGTACACCAACTCAGTAAGTAACAAGCCCAAACTGTGGGCTGAGAGGTAGTGACGGACTAAACCTCCACATTTATGACATAATCAATGTACAAAAATTTAGGCATGCTTTCAGTTAACTAGACATCTCAAAGTTATATGATAAGTACCGTTCCGAACGTTTTAACATATATATAAATCAACGTATTCTACATGCCAATACATCAACAGTATGAAATGCACAATGTGCTCCCACTCTCAAATACTCGTCCACTCAGTACTGTATATGGCTCGCATGGCATAGGAAAGATCCATCCTAGAATATATACACATCAGACAGAAGTCACTCAGTACTGAGGAAGGCCGATCCATCCTTATGGAGAAGATCCATCTCCAGATAATGATACACCTCACAACCACTCGGTACTGTATATGGATCAACAGCCTAGGGAAGATCCATCCCAGAATACGTATACACATCACTGACATCAGTCGCTAAGTACCGAGGAAACATGCCAATCCAGCCTCATGGAGAAGATCTATCTCCAAATATAAACACTTCGGACAAGATCCATGTCTAGGGAAGATCCATCCCTCAAATATCACTGCGCTCACTTAGGGTGTGTTACAGACTCCGGAGGGGCTCCTACAGCCCAAGCGCTATCATAAGCCAGATCCAGGCATAAATTAATATAACATGCTGTGGCGTGTAACTCGATCCCATAACTGTCACTCAATATCAGGCTCTCGGCCTCACTCAATAATCACTCTCCTGTCTCGCTCACATGGGCTCACAATGCATGAACTAGCCCGAATCAATGATATAATGTGCAAAACAACATTTTTCGAGACTAAGACATGATATTATATGCAATGACATGACTGAATATATAATATCAATGAAACATATGAGATGACAACAATAAACGACCGCTCGGGTCTCAACAGTATCAGCGTGAAGCCTTAACATAATATCTAACATGATTCTAGCATTTTTGCATTAAGACGACCACTGGGGTCTCAACAGTATCGGTGTGAAGCCTTAACATAGTATTTAGCATGATTTCTAGCATGTTTACATTAATCACATTGATAGAAGCACCGAATCAACAAGAACGAACCACTAAACGGTGCCATGGAATGAACCAAGTCACAAGTCTCAGGGTGCATGCCCGCACGCCCGTCACTTGGCATGTGCGTCACCCAGTTCCAATCACATAACACGTAGCTCAGGATTTTGAACCCTCAGAACCAAGTTTGGAAGCGTTACTTACCTCAAGCCGGATAAAATATTACTCCGTGATGCCCTTGCTGCTCGATTCGGCCTCAAATCGCCCCGAATCTATCCAAAATAAGTATCATATCATTAATACATGCTAAAGGAACGAAGCCCACATAAAAATTATCAAATTACCTCACAAATCCCGAATTTGGCCAAACCCGACCCCCGGGCCCATGTCTCGAAATCCGACAAAAAATACAAAACTGAGATCCTTATTCACTCATGAGTACATACAAGATTTATCAAAATCTGACTCTATTTGACCCCTCAAATTCTCAATCAAATCTCTCCAAAACTCAAGCCCTAACCCCTTCAACTTTACCTTAAATTCCCACTAATTTCATGATTAAGCAGTAGGAAAATCATCACAAACAGAAGAAATGAAGCCCAAGTAACTTACCCAGCTGATAAACTTCGATTCCTCTTGAAAATCACTGCCCAAAGCTCCAAACTCGTCCAAAAATGGTGAAGAATGGGTGAAAATTCATGAAGGGGACCTTTTATACTTTCTGCCCAGCACTTCCCGCATCTGCGGACAATATCTCGCACCTGCGGGCCACTTCTGCGCCCAAAAATCCGCACCTGTGAAAATCACTTAAGTCCTCAGACGCCGCACCTGCGCCCCAGGTCTCGCACCTGCGGGCTCACAGATGCGGTCCAACCCTCCGCTCCTACAACCAGTGCCGCTTCTGCAGTCTGTCTTCCGCTTCTGCGGCTCGAACCTACGGTCCCCAATCCGCAGGTGCGGTTATGACAGAATAAAGCAGCTTGAGCTGCAACTCCAATTTTTCCAACTCTCCGATAACCATTCGAAATCATCCCGAGGCCCTCAGAACCTCAACCAAACCCACCAACAAGTCACATATCAATATTCAAACTTAATCGGACCCTCAAAACACTCAAAACAACATCAAGGCACCAATTTAACCCGAAATTCAAGCCTAAGGATTTCTAAACTTCCGAAATTCGCCAACGAGGCCGAAACCAACCAAACCACGTCCGAATGACCTTAAATTTTTCACACACATCACAAATGACACTACGAACCTATTCCAACTTCTAGAATTCCATTTCGACACCGATAGCTAATTTTTCACTGCCGACCGAAAACTGGCAAAAATCCAATTTCGCCAATTCAAGCCTAATTCTACCACGGATATCCGAACAACATTTAGAACACACTCCTAAGTCCCAAATCACCTAACGAAGCTATCCGAATCATAAAAACCAAATTCCTAGATCATTTACTTGTAAGTCAACTTTTAGTTGACTTTTCCACTAAATAACCAAACTTAAGAGACTAAGTGTCTCATTCCTTTCCAAAAATCACTCGGAACTCGTGCCAACCGACCCGACACAACATGATAGATTTGAACCACAAATAATGAAGCAGAAATGAGGGAAAACAGGGCTAAACTCTCGGAATGACCGGCCGGGCCGTTACAACCTTGTTCTACTTTACCGATTATTCTTTCATATTGTTTGACTAATGTTGGTTGATTTCCCAATGCACACGCAAGTGTACGTGGTCGACAAGTAATATAG
>MDKI01126672.1:0-24833 GCA_005239505.1 Nicotiana paniculata | reverse complement strand
AAAACTAATTAATTTAGCGAGATTTTGTAGGATTATACGATAGGTAAAAATCACGGGCTCACACCTCTAATTGTGCATTCACACCGTCTCGCGTCTCCTCAAGTAATACAATATCATCTGCATTACGACACTGTGGTGCCTCAGTACGTCCATCGCCAGGGCAAACAAAAAAGGCTAAGTGCCAACCCTGATGCAACCCCATCATAACCGGAAAATAGTCTGAGTCCCCCACCGTCCTCATTCGGACCTTTGCTCCATCATACATGTCCTTCCTTAATCACCCTAACGTAGGCAACATGTACACCTCTAGCCTCCAAGCATCTCCACAAAGCCTCTACGCTAACTTGATTATGCCTAGCATTGTATTTTTATTGGGCTTTTATCACTTTTAGATCGCGCCATAAACTATTTATATTCGGTAGCCGAAAAGTGTATAAAATTTGTATAATTTGTATATAATATACAA
Source organism: Nicotiana paniculata (assembly GCA_005239505.1). Lineage (NCBI taxonomy): Eukaryota > Viridiplantae > Streptophyta > Magnoliopsida > Solanales > Solanaceae > Nicotiana > Nicotiana paniculata. The sequence goes on along the minus strand of MDKI01126672.1, from coordinate 24,367 downwards.
AATGTGTGTGTGTATATATATACATTTGTAGATATTTTTTGGCTATTATTTTAAGAGCGGCTATACAGTATCATTTTTTCATTTTTATATTGCTTTCCTAACTATTTCAATTTGCATAAAAGAAGTATTTCCTACCATAGTATCCAAGCAACGAAGTTTGAACAAGTATAAAAGTTAACTTTGGATTATATTCCTGTTAACAAGTGGAGGAAAAATAGGAATATAATCCTTGTGAATATTAAATGCAATCAAAGAAAACAAAAGAATTCCTAAGCATGAATTCCGATGATCTTACAAATTAATTAGAGTGAACAACTCAATGATTTCCTGAAATATTGATGAACTCATTAAATATAATGGACCAGAACTAATACCTTTATCTATATATTTGTTGTACATTTATTCCTCCGCGTAACATGTTATATATTCAGCATTACGTTACTACGAAGAAATCGCCCAAAAGGAAAAATATAATATAATGTAAGGGAAGCACCATATATATTTATAATTGAAAGGGGAACTAATGCAAGTCTTCTTAACAGTAATATAGTAGAGTTTGATATATTTTCTAATCAAAATAAACTGGGGGAAAGACTTAGCAATCTTACAGAATCTGTGACACAGATCTCCATGATTAACAAATTGAAGCTATTTCAATCTAAATTTAATCAGATCTAGTTGACTTAGAGTTTGTAGAATTAGTAATGTAATCACTAAGGATTATACTAAAAAGCTGGATTAAATAAGTTTGTTAATGTGAACAGACTCAACTAATTGCAGCAGTCGTATATTCAAATTAACTTAGATAACCCACCGATATCACAAACTAGTGCCAGAGCATTAATATGTACAAGTAATGTAAAGTAATTTTATTCAAATGAAACTTTGTCTACACTGCTTTTACCGTAAATATTCCTTGCAGATAAAGAAAGAGAATATCCAGCCTTGCAACAAGTCAACAACTCTTGCCCCTAAGCAATTCTGTCAAAGATTCATGTTGCGCTCTGCCGATTTTATAATTGGATTTAAGTTACAGACGCGAAAGTAAATATTTTTTTACATAATCTGTCTAGTTTAACTTATTATAATAGGTTAGTGATAACTTGTATCATGTTACCAATTCATATTTGTCATAAAAATTTATCAGTAATTATCTTATAAGTGATTCGATTGTATAATATATTTTGTATAGCGACTGCACGTAAAACCTATTATAATCGAGGGAGGGGGGAGGGCGGTTCCTTCTCTTTCACACAGAGACGGAGCTAGGATTTGAACCTTATGGGTTCGAGACTATAATCCTTTTAAGTTGTTGAATTCTAAATTAATAATTTCTACATATTTATAGCATTTCTCAATACAAATATAGAGTTTGAACAAAAGCCAGTGGATTCAGCCGAACCCCAAATAACATTGTGGCTCCGCCCCTGCTACCACATGGATGATGGATGTAACTTGGCAGTGTAAACTCACTTGGTCTACTTGCAGAACTACATAAAATAATAGTCTTTGTATCTCAATTTATGTATCATACTATGCCTTCTACTCTGGTCCAAAAAAATATTATACTTCCTTATATAAGATACAATTTAACTTTAAACATTTCACTATATCATTAATAAGATAAGTTTTAGTCATACAAATTTTTATGACTTTTTTTAGGTCATAAATTTAAAAATTTTTATTTTTCTAAAATTCCGTACCTTATCAAACACACACCCACAAATTGGGACAAATAGAGCAACATATTTACGACTAGTAGTCTAGATGGCCCTCTAAAATAGATGGCACCATGTTTAATTACGGTCTAGAGAAGTATTCTTGGTATTGAGATTATAAAACGGTTCCTAATTAGTCGTGTAAGAAGTAAATAAGTTTATTTGATTATTTGTCAACTACTAAAACAACGTTATTAACCTGATCCTTTAATCAAGAGACGACTGGATTATATTGGATAATCTTTCTGTGATATTAGTTACTGATAGTTTATCGACCACTCAGTCCCTAGGATTTAGCTCAATTCACTGGACACACTTGTTGTAATGATTGATTTACTACAGTTTCAGTCGATTGCATAAAATGGTCCTTCTCCATCTTATCAGTTAAAGAATTATATTAAAATATTTATACAATTAATCATTTAAAAACTAAATGTAGCCTATAGGTAACCTTTAATTCGTGAACTAAGATAAATGATAAGTAATATGATTTTTTTTTTTTGTGGAACCCCAGGAAAACCCACAGCCGCTATAGTTTCTGTCTTTCGGGTGAGCAATCTGTGCGTACTGGATAAATTTCATTTTTATAATAGCTTGCAAATCACACAAGGAATATAACCTGTACTAGGCAACCCCGTGTGGTAGCCTCAGACACAGAGGGCATTGAGGGGGGATCGAACCTTCATCGCCCCGTGTGGACAACTCCCTCCAAACCCAACTGGGCCGTCCCTTCGGGACAGCTAACATGTTATTATAACAAATTAAATTGTAATTTTTTTAATAGTTTTAGTTTATATATATCTATAACTTAGAGAATTTCGCAATCCATTTTTCAAGACAACAGAGAATTAATGGCAAAAATTTCATGTATATTTCTTTTCCGGCTCTCTAAACAATGTGAGCTGGTGGAAAGGCTTTTGCATAAATTTACAGCTCTTGCATATATAACAAGAGGAAAAAATATTAAAAGAGAAAACACTAAGCTCTAATCGAATGCTGCATATGAAATATCTTCATATCAAAAAGTAGTGGTGTTCAATCGAGAAGTGAGATGAAAAAAAGCATCCTCATTGCAAGGTAATGTGAGACCGCCCATAGGATGTTGAAACCCAAACTCTTCCTCTGCTTTTCGAAGCAATTCCTGAAACGAAGCGTGGTTTAAGTATGAAATGGGAACGACGTATCGTTTCTTCTCTGTTTCTCCTACGTAAACTGCAAAATGTCCTTTTGGAACATCTGAAATACTACTATGATTCCTAGTTAGAACAGAATGCAGTTTGTGGAATTGCTTGACATTGGAAATCATAGATGGCAAACGAATAAATCCCATGACTTCTTGATATATATTGAATGTAATAACTATTGTTGTGATTGAAGTGGAAGTTGTTGAGGTGAATGAACTATTGGTATTTGATTTGAAAACTTGTTCTTGTTCTCAAGTAATTTGCACTGGAAAGTTTATATTTATATTGGCTGGTTACATATGTTGCCACCGCAAGTCAGCTGTCCTTATGGAACTATTGATGATCTCATGTGAGAGAGGTCCTACTTCACATGGCTTTGCTCATATTTCTAAGAAAAAAATATATTAACATACCCAATTCCATGTGAATGATTAAGAAATTATAGCATTGTGCGCAGGGGCGGAGTTAGAGTACCGAGAACTGATTCGGCCGAATCCAATAACTTTGGTTCGAATCATGTATTTATTTTAAAATTTTCATTAAATATATATAAACTATTAATTTAGAACCTAATAACTTAAGACGATCAAAATTCTGAACCTATAAAATTAAAATCTTGGCTCCGCCTCTGATTGTGGGTTTGCTACAGTTCCAAAGCTTATAACAATGATCCCTTTGCGGCATGAATATAATTACTTGGAGTTGGAGGGTTTTTACTCTACCATCCACTTGATTTTCTATTCCTGAATTTTGGCGATGACGGTGGCCATAAGTTGGTGATACACCACCATCAGTCCATTTTCTTCCCACTTTAAACATGTTCTTTTTATTGTTTTTCACTCGATATTCGGTATTCATATTGAGACTCGACTAAATTTTAATTTCTCGATAAATTGCATATTGAGTACTAAGCGCTTTTTAATAAAGATGATTCTATATCTAGGGCTCGAATCTGAAATCTCTGATTAAAGATGAAGGAGCAATTACAAGTTTTTTGGACATGCATGTTTATCCATGCATATTATTATTGTTTGTGTTAAAACATGACCAAATATGAAACAAAATCTCGGGCCCCTAAACCTCAAATTCTTTTCTATACAAATTGCAACTCCCATACTGCCTTCTTGTCGTCAGAAGTACAAGTAATTTGTGAAGTCACTATCTTCTATTCCAAAGTTGTGAAGTCATATATTTTCTAAAGATAACTTTTGGTGCAAATTCCTACGTCTAAAAATTAAAATTATTTGTTTACAAGCTTTTCCTTCCGTGGAAATAACTGCTCACATAGTCACATGCATGTGACTCGTAATGCTAAACCATTATATACACCTTCGCGAATATCGTCAAAATTAATTTGTGTCATGCATATTGTTGGTGTTGAATCCTTTAATTAGGTTTCACACTAGTCGCGATTTGCATTAAAGTATTTCTATGAGTAGTATTTCTCCATCATTTCAAATATTGACGATGTGTGTGACAATTTCATTTAAAAGTTTAATAGGTATTAAAATATATATTTTAATTATTTACTTAATAATATCTTCAAACACATGCCTCTCGCACATAGGCTTGATCTTCTTATGGGTTAAGCACATGAAAATCTTATTTTGTAATAGGAGTGTGAGACTTGAACCTATGATTATTAAATATGTGTCCATTTCAAAAACTTAAATTATTAGAGAGATTATATTTTTATTTATTTCATAAAGTTTTCAACATAAGAACCACTAGTATCCCATTGAGCTTCGGACTCTTTGTGAAATTCGTTTAAGGAAAAACCAAAACAATTCTCTAATTGTGACTTAGGAAATGGGAATGACGAAAACAAGAATTCCTTAGATGTGAACAAGCACGTATTCCGTACTACAAAGTTTGAACGAACTACCAAATGATTTAATCAAGTAACGACTAACAAATAAAATAAATTGCTTAAATTGACCAAAAACCGTTACCTATCTGTATATTCTTTCGTACAATAATAAAGTCATCGTGTATATAATTTTAAACATTATGATTTTAATTAAAAGAGGGATTTTATCCTAATTAACTACTAATACAGTAGTGCTTTCACATGTTCCATTTACAACAAATTGAAAGTTCATGCACATACCAATATCACAGAATTTTCTTATAGAGATCCAGACAATAACGAATCAGATGATTGGAACCATTTTCTATATAAATATAATCAGAGCAACTTTATATAAAAATTTATTGATAATTATTATCAAATAAAAAACTAAATAAATTTTCTTCTTAATATTGTGGACAGAACACGACTTTGCATTTAGACAAATGTGAAGGAATCTAAAAATTCGTCGAGAATTGGTACGATAACAATGATTAATTTCTTATGGGAAGCTTTCCATAACCTAATTAACCTTAGAAGTTTCCGATCTACTAATCTATCAGTGTCGCTGCAGTTCAATTAGATTTCCTTATCAATAATTCTGCAAAATTTTTAAAAAAACTAAAATATAAGGTTCTAAACAAGAAAATAAATCTTGCCAACTACTCCTATACAGCAGTGCTTTCACATCTTCTATTCCAAATCTGTGACCCAGATCCAGTTAATAAAAAAATAAATAAGATTAAAATCCCATCTAAACATAATTAATTAGTGTGACTTACTATTCTCGGAATAAATTAAAAGAATTTCTTTGCGGACAAACTCGACTTCTCACTTCCATAAAATAGAGAAAATAACCAAAATCCAGTATGTATACGTTTAAAACTGGGCCCACCCGATTTTATTGATTAACCGAGACCAGAGGATAGGCCCCATAATAGATCAGACCGATGCATGAGGATAAGGTACCGAGTTCGGAATTCGAGGTACTTATCGAGATTGAGACGAGTAGTGATCGAGACCAAATGGGATAGACATCGAGCAAGACCGAAGATAGTATAATAACACAAATACGAGATATCCGTGACTGGTCGAGGATCATGGCGGAAATCTTGGAACAGATCAAATCAGGAACGGTTATTTAGCTAATCATGAGATTTCCTTCTGTAATTAGATTGTACCATAAGTAGAATTCATCTACTATATAAAGGGGTTCTAATCATTTGTATACCATCTAACTTTCGCATTATCAGAGTAATATAGCACTCTTTATCTCTTATACTCTCTTGTTCATTAGTTTGCTTCATACTTCATAACTTTAGTATCAGTCAGTTCGATCAAAGGGACACTAGTTCGAGGGTTGAATCGCATTCAACACTAGTTTGCTTTACTTTACTGTTAATTTCAATCATTAATCATTGCATTTATCAATTGGTATTAGGTGAATTTATATGTCCTTAAAACAACTTATAAATCTAATTGTTATTCAATTTTAAGGATAAACAATATTATAAGCAGTTAACAAAAATGTAAAGTATTTAAGAATTATCAAATTAGTATATCTTTCTATACCGCCTTTAAAACCGCATATGTTACTAATAGGTTAAGTTGAATCCATTGAATATATGCTCCATCCAATGAAAGGAGATCTCATTGAAGATTATAGTGTGCAATTGGGGCAAAAACGTATTTTTAGTTACATATAAACCGTTAAATCCGTTTAATTAAGAAAGAAGTTTAGTATGGTCGTAAAGGAGTTCAATTATTTTATATCACCGATTCAACTCACAGCAAACCTCGATATCATCATTTTAACATGGAAAAATCTTGATATTTTATCCTTAATGGTAACTAACATATATAAAATATTATATTAAACCATAATGATCATTTTAAAAATTAAGTATTAAACTGGTACTACATACAACTTTATTTTTTTCAAGCTTTTACTCGGGAATTCAACTTTAAACTGGCCGTCCAAGCTTTTACTCAGAATTTGAACGTACGAAGCTCGGTGGCCTCACATCAGTTGAAGCAAAATTTAATTGAGTATCCAGCTGTGACCTGAACCGATGTGCATAATCGGTACTAGTCGAAAATGAGGGTCGAGGATGATCAGTTGGGAACTCCTTCCGATTTCGTTTATCCAAACAGGCCCGTCGGCAGAATTCAAAGTAAATCGACAGAGAACCCCGATCGAACAAAGATCGGTATCAACCATACAGTGGAGATCGGAGAAACAACGGTCCTTGTCGTAACCCCGTTTCAAGTGATCGAGGACAGAGCTCCCGAAGGCTCATGAGTAAGAGTGGCTTCGATAAATATGTCGAGCCCACAAAGCGCCACGACTATCATAATATAATTTCAGCTTCGATGCATCAGCTATTGTATCGGCCATTGGGCGGATCAAAGATACCAGGTGCCTCGATCCCTACAAACCGATCTGGCCCAGAGAAACCCCAATCAAATATGCAAGTACCACGGTACTCATGGTCATAGAACGTAGGATTGCAGATAGCTGAGGGAGGAGGTAGCCTGTCTGTTCAACGAGGTCCACCTTCGAGAATTCTTGAGCGACCGAGCCGAGAACCACTTCAGAGATAGGGAAGCGAATAGGAAGAACCACAACATGTGATTCACATGATCGTCGGTGGGGTCGATATTCCACAAGGACCCATATTCAAATGCACCAAGGTGTCGATCACTAGGGAAAAGCGTACTCGGGACTATGTGCCAGAAGGGACCTTGTCTTTCAATGATAAGGAAGCAGAGGGGATCTCACAACCCCACAACTCAGGTTAAACGTGTTTTAATTGATCCAGGAAGTTCGGCCAATATTATTCGGTCGAGGGTCGTAGAGCAACTCGGCCTAAAGGATCAGATTGTGCCCACAACTCGGGTTCTTAATGGCTTCAATATGGCGAGTGAAACTACTAACAGTGAAATCGTATTGGCAGTAAACGTAGCTGGGAATGTTCAAGAAACAAATTTTCATGTGATCGAGGGCGATATGAGATATAACTCCCTATTCGGACAACCCTCGATTCATAACATGATGGCGGTCCCCTCAACCTTTCACTAAGTTCTGAAATTCCCAACACCGGAGGGAGTAAAAACGGTGTATGGGGAACAACATGCTGCCAAAGAGATGTTTGTGGTCGATGAAGTGATACCAGTATCAATGCTCTCATCAACAAAAGGATCAGAGTCAAAAGGAAAGCAGGAGGACAAATAGCAGCCACAGGCACCAGCTTCGGCTCAGTCGGAGAAACAGGGAGCAGACGAGGACGATGACTACTGGATCCCTCGATCCTTCATGATTCCTGACGATTCTGACGCCACCGAATCGACAGTCGAAGAGCTAGAACAATTCATACTGATCGAGGACTTGCCTGAATGAAAGGTATACCTAGGCACAGGGTTGACTCCCGAGCTCAAGCAAAAACTTATTCAATTCCTTTTATGTAACATGGATTATTTTGCTTGGTCCCATCTCGATATGACAGGGATCCCACCAGGAATAACTGCACATCGGCTAAGCTTGGACCCTAAGTTCCGTCCGGTAAAGCAAAAGAGAAGGCCTCAGTCCGAGGTTAAGCATGCATTCATCAAGGATGAGGTAACCAAACTTCTCAAAATAGGGTCCATTTGGGAAGTAAAGTATCCCGAATGGTTAGCAAACGTAGTGGTAGTCCCTAAGAAGGGAAATAAACTTAGAATGTGCATATACTATAAGGATTTAAACAAGGCATGCCCTAAGGATTCTTTTCCTTTGCCGAAAATCGATCGCATGATTGATGCCACGGCTGGCCACGAGATTCTCAGTTTTCTCGATGCCTACTTTGGGTACAATCAAATACAGATGAACCCGTAGGATCAGGAAAAGACTTCATTTATCACTAAATACGTCACCTATTGTTATAACGTAATGTCGTACGGACTAAAAAATGCTGGTGCAACTTATCAACGCCTAGTAAATCAAATGTTCGAAGAACAAATAGGTAAATCAATGGAAGTTTATATTGATGACATGTTAGTTAAGTCCCTGCGACCAGAGGACTATTTGAAATATTTCCAGGAGACCTTTGACATACTAAGAAAGTACAACATGAAGCTCAACCTAGAGAAGCGCGTATTCGGGGTCGGCTCAGGCAAGTTCCTCGGCTTCATCGTATCGAATCGGGGGATCGAGATCAACCCCGATAAAATCAAGGCCATCGAAGATAACATGGTCGTGGATAATGTCAAGGTCGTACAAAGGTTAACAGGGTGCATAGCCGCCCTAGGTCGATTCATTTCAAGTCCTCAGATAGAAATCACTGTTTCTTCTCACTATTTAAGAAGAAGAGCGATTTTGCATGGACTCGATATTGTACCCGCTGATCATACCAAAGGCGAACGAGCAACTCTACTTATACTTGGCAGTCTCAGAAATAGCGGTAAGTGGGGTGCTAGTCCGAGAAGAGTAAGGTACGCAATTCCCTGTTTACTATGTTAGTCGGACCTTAGGTGAGGCCGAGACCCAATACCCACACTTAGAAAAATTAGCACTTGCTTTAATAAGTGCCTCTAGGAAATTAAAGCCATATTTCCAATGTCACCCAATTTGTGTTGCAACTACTTATCCCCTTCGCAATATTTTGCACAAACCCGAACTCTCAGTTCGATTGGCCAAATGGTCCGTCGAGATCAGTGGGTACGATATCGATTATCAACCTCGAACGACCATCAAGTCTCAAATCTTGGCAGAATTCGTGGCCGACTTCACACCAGCCCCTGTACCCGAGGTAAAAAAGGAACTATTATTAAAATTGGGTACATCTTTGGGGATGTGGAACCTCTTCACAGACAACGCTTCGAACGTGAAGGGGTCTTTGAAGAGGGTTCGGGCTAGGCATCGTTTTGAAGCCTACCACAGTTAATACAATTAGACAATCTATCAGAACTTCGAAATTAAGTAACAATGAGGCAGAGTATGAGGCCATGATTGCGGGTCTCGGGCTGGCTAAAGGTTTGGGAGCAGAGGTCGTCGAGGCCAAATGCGTTTCCCTACTTGTGGTAAACCAAGTCAACAAAACTTTCGAAGTCTGAGAAGATCGAATGCAGAGGTACTTAGACAAACTACATGTGACTTTACATCGATTCAAAAGTGGACCTTACAACACGCACCTCGGGAACAGAACAACAAGGCTGATGCCCTTGCAAACTCGGGGTCATCGGTCGAAGATGACGAACTTAGCTCCAGGACTGTCATACAACTTTAGAGGTCAGTGATTGAAGAAGTCCACGCCAAAATAAACTCTACAAGTCTGACCTGGGATTGGAGGAATAAGTACATCGAATACCTAAAGAACGGGAAGCTTCCATCGGATCCTAAGGAGTCGAGGACTCTATGCACAAAGGCAGCACAATTCACATTGGCCGAGGATGGAACACTGTTTAGGAGATTGTTCGATGGGCCATTAGCGATATGCTTGGGACCAGGAGACACCGACTACATCCTACGTGAGATTCACGAAGGTAATGTGCCGTAGAATTTCAACACTTTTGATACTAATTACATAGACTTTAGCTCGTCTTTTAAAGCATTTTTAGTTATTTCTTATTAAGTTTTGCTGTTTTGCAGTGTACTAGACTTGAAGAACCAAGAACACGGAAAATAAAACAAAAACCCATAGAAGAGCAGAAATGCAGTAGGTCTGCGACTGCAGAAGTGGTGTGCGAGCCGCAGACCAACCGCAGACTGAAGCAGGTGGTCCAACTCTTGAAGAGAGAAAGATGTGGTCTATTATGCGGCCACATTACGCTTCTGCGGACCGCATAAGTGCAACAGGATATTCTTCGAGAGCACTTTTGAGATGCAGTATGCCATCGCATAAGCAGTATGTAGACGCATAATGGATCTGCAATGGGGAACTGGGCATGCAATTATGCGACGACTTTGTAATTCTGCGGACCGCATACATGATCTGCGACCCATTCTACGGTCGCAGGTGTGTTCTGCGTGGGGAGTTTTGTCTAAATTTAACCCCGACTTTTGGCCCATTATAAATAGATTTACTAGGATTTTGGTGGGACATCTTGTCTGAAAAAGAGGCTACATCGAATGCATTGAATACATTTTTGGAAGCTTTTAAAGAGAGAATCTTGTATCTTTGTAAGCTTTATGACTTTATTTATTGCTTTGTTCTTGGATTCTAGTATGAGTAGCTAGTTTTAAACACTAAGGTTGTGGAACCTAAATGGGTGTAATTAATGGGTGTTTACCATTGAATATATATATAACGGTTGGTTGATATTTATTCATTTCTCATGCTTCATTTATTGTTGGTGGTTGCAAACATTGACTAATTCCATTTCACTCATCTTTGCTTGGAAAAGTGGGTTAGGGTTTGGTAGAATTGAATATCAAAAACTCAAAGCTTTAAACCTTGTTTAACAGAATTGCTTAGGAATAAGTGAGTTCTATTTGGCATAAATTGATTATTCTTAATTTCAACTCTTTTATATTTGGAAAAATCATAAAGAGAAAGTACTACCCAACTATTGAAAAATATTGGGTAGTCACTTAGAAACAATTTTCATATCAAAGGAACTTCCATTAGAAATATATCATATTAACACCGATATCATTACATTCCATTGATGGGGACACAACATTGGTTCCCGTAATAAAATTAATTACATTCTCACAAAACAATAGTTTTCTTTATTACATATAATTAAAACACTCTATTTTAAGATAACGATATAGAATTATGACTTAAGTCAAGTTTCACACTATTTAGGTAACCTTTTCACACCTATTCCCTGTGGGATTCGACCCCAACCTAGTTGGATTTTATATTTGACATCGACCGCCTTACACCATATGTTTAGGTGTAATTTGAGCGTATCAGATGGCAGTTGTGGAAATTATTCCGGTGCCAAGTCATTGGTTCACAAAGTTATTAGAGCAGGGTATTATTGGGCCGATATGGAAAAGGATACAAAAGAGTTCGTTCGGAAGTGCGACAAATGTCAAAGATATGCGCCGATGATTCACCAGCCCGGGGAGCAACTCCACTCAGTCTTATCCCCATGGCCGTTCATGAAATGGGGAATGGACATCGTCGACCCTCTCCCATCGACCCTAGGTAAAGCTCAATCTATTTTGCTTATGACTAAATAGTTTTCTAAGTGGGTTGAAGCACAGGCTTTCAAGAAATTCAGAGAAAAAGAAATCATAGATTTCATTTGAGACCACATTATATGTCGATTCGGGATGCCTGCCGAGATTGTGTGCGATAATGGAAAACAGTTCGTCGGCGGCAAAGTGACGAAATTTCTCGAGGATCACGAGATTAAAAGGGTTCTATCGACACCATATCATCCCAGTGGGAATGGACAAGCTGAATCAACAAACAAGACCATCATTTAATATCTAAAGAAAATATTGACCGACGCTAAGAGGAAATGGAGAGAGATACTGCCCGAGGTTATTTGGGCGTACCGCACGACGTCAAAATCCAGTACGAGGGCAACACCGTTCTCTTTAGTCCATGGTGTCGAAGCTCTTATCCGGTCAAAGTCGGGGAACCTAGCCTCAAGGTTTGATATGCAACAGAAGAATCAAATCACGAGGATATGAATACAAGCCTCGAATTGCTAGATGAAAGACGGGAAGCCGCCCTCGTTCGAATGGCCGCACAGAAATAGCGGATCGGAAGGTATTATAATTGGAGAGCCTTTAAAATCGGGGACGTAGTAATAAGAAAAATCACCCTCAATACTCGAAACCCAAATGAAGGAAAACATGGCCCAAACTAGGAGGGATCATATCAGGTCCTCGACATCATCGGAAAAGGATCCTACAAGCTCGGCACGGTGAAAATCAAGCAATTACCAAACAATTGGAATGTTTCACTCCTAAAATGATACTAGTGCTGAGGTACGACCTTTTCCATTTTCATTTATATTTTAAATTAACCGATTGCAGGTTTTCGATCGAAGACGTCGATGGATTTTTCAACACTAAACCCTTAGATCTGAAAGCACCCATTGTACTCTTTTTCCCTTAGACCGGATTTTGTTCCAAATGGGTTTTTCCGGCGAGGGTTTTAATGAGGCAACCATTGTTCGTGCTAACTTAGAGCAATTCAATAATATCCGAGGATTCTTTACAATCAACCTCGAATACGGGGGAGCATCACCCTCGAATGTCAAGTTTGTTGCAAGGAAAGTACTTCGTGTCAACAGGGTATCGATAGGTAAATTTTGTAAGGGTCAAACGGTTGAATGAGCCGTGCCCATGTAGGTTAATAGAGCCCTAACATCAAACATGTACGCATGTATAATCGTCTATTAAGAGAAGTATTTTTCCTTGCCGAAATATCTCATACCTTAGAAAATTTTTACTTTACAATTTCATACTCTTGATCTATTGTGTAAACAGGCTTAAGGGCCGATCAGTGGCGGAGGAAGGATTATCGCCAAGGGGGTCAAAAAAAGAAAAAAGTTAAAAAGGTTGTAGCTAGTGGGAATAGAACCAATGAGATTACAAAGGTTTTGAACCCCCTTGACCATTAAGATATGCTTTTAGGTTATTGCAAGGGGATTCAAAACATAACATGTAGAGGTAAAATATATATTTTGCCTTATAGTTACAGTGTAAATTTTTGTCTAAGGGGGTTCGGGTGAATACCATACCGCCCTTTAAATTCGCCATTGGGGCCGATCACAACTGAAGTTCGAACAACTAACCCCACAATCAGGGACTGCCGCCCGAAAAATAGACGTGGTCGATTTATTAAAACCTAGAGATTATAAGACCTTAAAAAGGCAACCCTCGATTTTTATAGGCCATGGCCACCCCACCCAGGGACTGATACTTTGAAAAAGTTCGAAGTATAATGGGAAAATAAGCCCAAGAGGAAAGTCCCCCGGGGAATATGATTTTGAAATTACTATTTAGTGTGTGCTTTACTTTGCTTGCTTTGCTTGGTGTTACTAGGTAAACATGGCCGAGCTGGATGAAGTGAACCCTTTTGCGGTTATAGATGAGTATATTGAGGATATAAATTCCATTGTCCCTCCAAGAGTTGATGTTGCCACCTTCAAGGTGGAACACTTTCCAATCCTAATGCTCAAAGAAGAGGGGTTTTTCAGAAATTTCACTGATGATGATCCGACACAACATCTCAGAAATTTCTTGGGTGTGTGTGCGATGCACAAGCAGAATCACATTTCAGATGATTCCCTAAGGCTGAGGGTGTTCAAGTATTCACTAGCCGGAAAGGCAAGGAAATGGATCCAAAATCTACCACCTAATTCCATTCATTCTTGGCCCGAACTCGTCCGAGCTTTCCTAGCTAAATGGTTCCCGCAAAGCAAGAAGTCTGACTCCGGGATAAAATGTCTTCTTCAAGCAACTACCGGGAGAGCATCTACATGAGGCATGGGATCGATTCAAGCTATGTCTAGTGTAGTCGCCAAATCATGATTTTCCGGACAACATCTTGTTGGAGAAGTTTTACATGGGCTTGGATCCTTTGAACTAATCCATAGCCAAAAATGCAACTGATGGATCTTTTATGGATAAAACATTTGCAAGGGTCACACAAATTCTTGACAAGATGGCAGAACATAACCAAGCTTGGCACTCGGAAGACACTACGGTGGAATTGCATATGGTACTCCCTCCTTGACCAACATAATTAAGGAGAACCAAGAAAGAGATCAAGTAATTGTCGGGCTGCTACGAACATCAATGTGTTGACCAAGATGTTCACTGAAAACCAAACAAAAAGTGTGAATATTGTGGAAGATGTGCGTACCCTTGTCAAATGAGGATTACGAGGAAGCAAGTTATGTCAACAACTCTCAAGGTGGTTACCAAAGACAACCCTACCAAGGTCCTGGATAACAAAACCAATGGAGGTCTAACCCGCACGGGCAAGGCCATCAATAGTGGCAAAATGACCAAGGTAGTTCAAATCAAGGTAATTGGAGTAACAACAACAACAACTATTCAAATCGGAGTTCAAATCCCTATGTTCCACCAAAGGGGCAATACTCTAACTCTTCGCATTGGAAGGAAAGTTCTTCAAGTTAGTCCAAATAGGAGAACATGCTTGAAAAAGTATTACAAAATCAAGAAAGATCCGACACTACAATGAAGAACATGACCGAGCTTGTGGGGTCCCACACCGCATCCATACAAAAGTTAGAAATGCAAATGAGAGATATATCAAGAGAGCAAAATCTGAAGCAAAAGGGCGCACTCCCAAGTGACACAATAGCAAACCTGAAACGTAATGGGAGTGGTCCGACTTCTCATTGTATATCAATTACAACTCGAAGTGAGAAAATACTTCAAGGAGAGAATGAACAAATGGTCGAAGTGGAAGATCTTAAACAAGAGGTTGAGGCACAAGTTGAGGTGCCAATTATTGTTGAAGCTGAAAGACTCCCAAAGGAAGTGAAAATTCAAGAAGTGAACTGTGACGAGGTTAAGGAAAAGGTAAAAGAGGCACCAAAATCTCTAGGACCAATTCCTAGACCTCCCCCTCCTTTCACTCAAAGACTTGCTAGGAGGGTTATAGCAAACTCGAGAAATTTTATGACATTCTCAGGCAATTATCAGTGAACATTCCATTTGTGGAAGCATTTCAAGAGATGCCGGGTTTTTCTAAATACTTGAAGGATTTGATCTCCAAGAAGAAAACCACCAAGAATGAAGTGGTGAATGTTCATTGCAACAACCACCGTTCAAAAGAAAGAAGACCCGAGAGCTTTTACCATTCCATGCACTATCAAGTTGCGCGATTTTGCACGAGCTCTTTGTGATAATGGGGCTAGCATCAACTTAATGCCTCTTTCTATTTACAAGCAAACGGGTTTAGGTATGTCGAGGCCTACAAGTATGAGGTTGTAAATGGCCGATCGTTCAATAAAGAGACCAGTGGGGATTGTTAATGATGTTCTTGTGAAAGTGGGAAAGTTCCTCCTCCCTACCGACTTTGTGATCCTTGATTGTGCTGTTGATAAAGAAATCTCTATCATATTGGGGAGACTATTCCTTGTTACCGGAAGAGCACTCATGGATTCGGAACAAAATGAGATCAAGTTTCGAGTTAATGATGAAGAGATTACTTTTCAAGCGAGTAAGGGGATGAAATTGCCACATGCATATGAAAGCATCTCAGTAATTGACGTTGTTAATGAGGTAGAGGATGCAATCTAGATGAAGATGGAAGAAGAATGCCTTGGTGAGGCATCGGCTATTTTGGTAAATTTTGATGGTGAAGACATGGAAGGATAAATGGAATCGATAAATGCATTAGAAGGGCGTAAGTCCTACACTTATGCACCAAAGAAACTTTCTATTGACTTAGAGAATAGAGTCACTCCTCCCGCTAATCCTTCAATTATCGAGCCCCCACAACTTGAGCTCAATCCACTTCTACCGCACTTAAGGTATAAATTTATTGGCTCTAATGAAACTCTACAGGTAATCGTTTCTTCTTTGTTGAATGATGTACAGGTAGAACACTTGTTGAATATCCCGAGGGAGCACAGACATGCCATTGGGTGGACAATAGCATACATCTAAGGGATTCCCGCCAGAATTTGTGAACACAAGATACAATTGGAGCAAGAGAGAAAATCTAGCGTGGAGCATCAAAGAAAGTTGAACCCTTCCATGAAAGAGGTGGTGAATAAAGAAATTATAAAATGGTTAGATGTCGGGGTAGTCTACCACATTGCCGATAGCCCTTGGGTGAGTCCGGTGCAATGTGTGCCAAAGAAAGGAGGCATGACCGTGATTCAAAATGACAAAAATGAGCTCATCCCAAAAAGGATGGTGACCGGGTGGACAGTTTGCATGGACTACCGGAAGCTCAACAGTGATACTTGCAAGGACCATTTCCCTATGCCTTTTTTCGATCAAATGCTTGATCGGCTAGCGGGAATGTCATTGTATTTCTTCTTGGATGGTTACTCTGGCTATAACCAAATCAACATTGCTTTAGAAGATTAAGATAATACAACATTCACATGCACATATGGGACCTTTGCCTTTAGTCGTATGCCATTTGGGCTACCTTTTAACGGTGCATGATGTCAATCTTATCGGACATGGTGGAGTATTTCTTAGAGGTGTTTATGGATGACTTCTCTGTAGTTGGTGACTTCTTTGAGCATTGCCTTGACAACCTTCGACAAGTGCTCAAAAGATGTGAAGAAACCAACCTTGTGCTAAACTGGGAAAAGTGCCACTTCATGGTGGACGAGGGCATTTTTTTTGGCCACAAAATTTCCAAGCAAGTAATAGAGGTTGATCGGGCAAATATCGAAATCATTTCCAAGATTCCTTCTCCCACTTCAATAAAAGGAGTCCGAAGCTTTTTGGGGCATGCAGGTTTTTTAGGCATTTCATCAAGGACTTCTCAAAAATTGCAAATCCCATGTGCAAGCTCCTTGAAAAAGATGCAAAGTTTGAATTCGATGAGAAGTGTCTCAAAGCTTTTGAGGAATTGAAAGCAAGTCTCACCATGGCACCTATTATTGTTACACCTGATTGGTCCCTTCCATTTGAACTCATGTGTGACACCAGTGGTGTAGCTATTGGGGCGGTACTTGGTCAACGGAATAACAAGATCCTTCATCCTGTCTACTATGCAAGCAAGACACTCAATGGCCCACAAATGAATTACATTGTGACTGAGCAAGAATTGCTTTCCATTGTCTATGCTTTTGAAAAATTCCGGGCCTATTTGTTGGGGTCTAAAGTGATAGTTGACACCGATCATGCTGCTAAGAAGGATGCTAAACCAAGATTGATTAGGTGGTTCCTTTTGTTACAAGAGTTTTACTTTGAAGTCAAGGATCGGAAAGAGACAAAATATCAAGTTGCAGATCATCTATCTAGGCTTGAAGAGGCAGGGAGGCCAAAAGAAGATCTTGAAATTAATGATGCCTTTCCAGATGAGCACATATTTTCATTGTCGATCACCTTCTCCCCTTGGTATGCTGACATCGCTAACTTCTTGGTTAGTGACCTTATTTCCGATGGATTGGAAGATTATCAAAAGAAAAAGTTCTTGGGTGAGTGTAGGCAATACTATTGGGAGGAATCCTTTTTGTTCTGTATTTGTGGCGACAACATCATTCGGCGTTGTGTTCCGAAAGATGAGGTAATGCAAATTCTCAAAGCATGCCATGACTCCCACGTTGGGTCTATCATGGTGGAAATCGTACTGCAGCAAAAGTGCTTGAATGTGGCTATTATTGGCCATCGATCTACCAAGACGCAAATCAAATGGTCAAGGCATATGATCAATGTCAAAGACAAGGTCAATTTCTATAAGACATGAGATGCCTATGAACTTTGTAATGGAGGTCGAGATCTTTGATGTGTGGGGGATAGACTTCATGGGTCCCTTCGTGAGCTCTTATGGTATGACATATATCTTGGTGGCAGTGGACTATTTCTCCAAATAGGTCGAGGCAATCACCTTTCCCAACAATGAGGAAAATATTGTAACCGCTTTCTTGAAAAAGAACATATTTACGCAGTTTGGTACCTCAAGGGCCATCCTCAGTGATGGTGATTCTCACTTTTGCAACAAGGCCTTCATCGGGATGCTCGAAAAGTATGGAGTCAAGCACAAGGTTGCCACCCCTTATCATCCTCAGTCGAGCGGCCAGTTTGAAGTTTCCAACAGAGAGATAAAAACATCCTAGCAAAAATTGTTAATGCAAACAGGACTGACTGGTCAAGGAAGCTAGATAATGCATTGTGGGCATATCGCACATCATTTAAGACTCCCATTGGCACCTCACCATATTGGTTGGTTTTTGGTACGGCGTGTCACTTTCCAATGGAGCTTGAACACTAAGCCATGTGGGCATTGAAAAATTTGAATCTTGATTGGGCCGAAGCTGCTAGCCTAATAACGACACAACTCAATGAGATGGAAGAATTCCGTCTCCATGCCTATGAGAGTGTAGCCATGTATAAGGAAAGAATGAAGTTTCTCATGACAAGAAGATTTTGAAGTGGTAATTCAAATCCGGTGACGTCGTCTTACTCTTCAACTCAAGACTCAAGTTATTTCCGGGCAAACTCAAATCCAAATTGTCTGGCCCGTTCAAAGTTTTGAATGTGTCCTCCTATGGCGCTATTGGATTGGATTCAGAGGACGACACTAGAACTTTAAAAGTAAATGGCCAACGGGTCAAGAATTACCTCGGTACCACAGGAGAAAGGCATTTGGTAGAACAATTCGCACTCAAGCATAGTCCTACACCAGCCCCCACCACTGATTAGCCCAAAATGGGGTCAACATTGTCTTGTCGCGACGTTAAATCAAGCGCATCTTGGGATGAAATCCATGTGTGGTAACATTCATTTATTAGATTCTAATTTCTATAGGTTTAGTTGTTAGTGTTGAGCAGTTTGACGTGTGTGTTAAAATTGCAGGCAGCTCAAAATACAGTGAAACAGGGTGCAAGGACTGAGAAGAATGAAGGAAAGAAGGACCTGTGGTCTGCGGCAACTATGCGCTCACATAGTTGTCGCAGACACACTCAGAAGAAAATGCAATTTTGGTCCTAAAAAATGCGGTGGGATTTCTATTTCTACAGCCTGCATAATGAATATACGACCGCAGAATGCATCGAGGAGTGGATTTTAGCCAAGCAGTCACTAACTCATCGCATAACACATATACGACCGTATAATGTGTTATGCGATCTACTTTTCCACCCCAGAACTCCCAGGTATTAAACCCTAAACCTCTCTGCATTTCAGTTGACTACCCTCACTCTCACACACACAAGCACCGCACAACATAAACGAGATAAAAAAATAACAAGAAAAGACCAAAAACATCGGATTAACAACACAAACTCACACAAAACATAACAAGGAATTGTGAAGAAAGAGCGCACCTGGTTCGTATCTAAGGACGAGTGTTTCACCTGCTCAGATATCTGGTATGCTAATTTCCTCCTTCCCGTTCTTAATCACGTTGAAGAATATCATGTGTTTGCATCTCGTTTCCCCCTTCTTCTTAATCCCTTGCTGTGGGTATCAATGTGTGCATAATTGATTCGAAAAATTATTGTTTAGGGGAACATTGATGCTGGGGGTAAAATGGCTTTTAAAGATTTAATCAACATAATAGGAGTTGGAACATTTTGCTATGTCATAGGTGTGCAATGTCTGAATTTGGGTGTTATAAGCTTTGTGAGTTGAGTGGGTTGGACTTTTGACTAAGGACGACGATCTTTGCGGTCCTCATAACTGGTTTGCGGTCCGCAGAGTCGTCACATTTTGGTGCCCTAGGTAGCTTTTTAAGAAGAACTCTGCGATTGGTTTCACGATCGCAGAATCATTTTGTGGACCGCAAAAGTGTCGCAGACTGAGGCAGGTAATTTGCCACATCTAGTGAGCAAAACGCAACCAATCTGCGGTCGCATAAGTTGTTCTGCGGCAATTTTGTGATCGCATTCTTGCTTTGGTTTCTGAGTGGTGTAATTTTGCAATGGGTTTGCGGCTCGCAGAGTTTTTATGCGATCGCGTCATCGCAAATGCTTCTTACTTCCTTTATACTCTATCAATATGTTTCCCATGCTATATCAACTACTCACCCATTGATTCATTGACAGGAATGGCACCAAAGAACTCTCTCGCATTGCGATCACCTCCCGCTCGAGGAAACAAACGGGATGCTGCTCTGAGCCAACAAGCACAACAATCCAAATGCCCAAGGCCTGAAACAGCCAGAAGCACATCTGAGCACTCCTCCCAGTCTGAAGAGGAGGAGACACAAACTGATCTTATGCCATCTGTTGATCTCCATGCTGAAACCCGACGGAAAAGTAGTGAAGATATCCGATTTGGGGTTCCCGGCTCTTGGATCATGTACAAAGATGTCTTAGTAAAGTAAAATCACTGAAGAGAAGCATCTAGGCCTGAACGGTTTAAAAGAGCATTACGCTCATGTGCTTGAAAATATTAAAAAGAGGCAATGAGAGTTCTTCACTCAAGTCCCGGGGAAGTATAACAAGACGCTCGTGAGGGAATTCTATGCTGCTTATGTTGCCTCCAGGAATGCTGAGCAGAAGCGGAACCGTGTATTCTTGCAGTCTGTGCAAGTTCGAGGGCCCCAATTACTCTGTGATGCCGCGTCAATCAATGACATATATATTGAGGATTGGTCGCCAGGCACGGCTGAATATGATGCCTAACTTGCCAACAAGGAATCCAGGCATTCTTGGGTTGCTTCTGTCATAGCCAAGGGAACACCCTCCTCGATAGCTCTGCGCCAAAAGATTCACAAGAGGGATCTCACCCAGGAAGGCTGGTATTGGCTCAGTTTTGTCTGCTCCCGTCTAATATCTACTAGAAATGAAACTGACATAAGCATCGAAAAGGAAATCCTCATTGCATGCATCATGACGGCATCAAGTTGATGTGGGAGAAATTATTTTCCGGGAGATTGGAATTAGAGCGAATTAGAAAGAAACATCACTCCCCTTCCCATGTTTGATCAATGCTTTGTGTAAAGCTAGGGAAGTGCCTCCTATCCCCAAACATGACCGAATCGAAAAGGTTTTTCAAGATATTGACATCACCTGGATCAGTGATGCAGCAGAAAAGGTGATAGACAACCCACCAGAGCCTTCACTCCCTCCTCCTACAGACTCAGCAGCACTTGCTGCTCCCTTAATGCCTGACACTCCTTCCGCACCAGCCACTTCCATATCCACTCCCAGACCAACCACTACATTGCCACCTGCTCCCTTACCATCTCTATCAAAGCTTGGTCTACTGGCACAATATGTCAATGCCAAGGTAGACAGACTGACAAAAGAACTTCCAGCTCTTATCCGGAAAGCATTGGCCCATATCCAAGCCTCAATGAGTATTCTTAAACAACAACATCAATCCTATGAAGATCGACTCAAGACTTTGAAGTGCGCCTTGAGAGGATTGAGCGAGGCGAAGCTGGAGATGTGCCTCAACTCCAAAAGGATGTCACTGAGCTGAAAACAAAGATGCAAAAAATGTAAAATTTGGAGTTTGATTTGACCTCCCTTTTTCCAGAGAAAGGGGAGCAGGGCGCTGGTACCTCCCACATTCCGAACCTGGACGTTGATTTCACAAACCTCATTGACGCTCATTCAGAGGAGGAATCTGGAGGGTATGAGAGGGAGACTGATGAGGGAGACACTGAGGAGGAGGATACTGATGAGGAGGCATTGCTTGAGGAGAATGATGATCACCGGGACAGCAGAGGCAAACAAATTGTTGTCTCTACATATACACAGGGTGAGGAGGAAGCAGATGTGCAGAGAACAATCGCACATTCCATTGGAGACATGGTCGCCAAGGCCACCCCTTCGACCACACACCCATCACTGGGTGAGGCTAGTAGCTCCCAGGTCCCAGACCCAGCTTCACAGCAGGTGGAGCTTCCTAATCTGGCCTCAGACACCACCACACTATCCGAGGTTCCACATGTTGCCTCCACAGTGCCAGCATCTGACCCCACAGCTGCCCAGGACATTCCAGCCCCTCCTAACGCCAATTGCGCCCAGGAAGCCCCTAAACTTTGCTCTTACTTTCTCAATGCATTGGAGACAATGCATGCTTTTTGGTTGGGGGTGAGGTAGTCAAATATTTTGTGTGAAACGTGTATATAAACTCTTTACTTCAATAGTGTAGATTTGTATATAGCAATGAATTTCCCTTTGGTTTTCTTTGCGGGGTTGTTTTCCAAGGGTGTAATAGTAGAACCGTGGCAGTAGCACAAAATGTTTCGACTTGTTTGGTGTTGTTGTTCTAGCTTCAAGCATGTGATAAATTTTTGTTGAATAAATTACACCTTTCTAATTTTGTAAATAAACGGTTAGTCATTCTTGTGAACTCGAAGCTCGCTATTTGACTTTATGCTTACTCAGAATCTAAAATATCAAGTGATGAAGCTGTGAGTTTCCTTGATTCACTTAAGGGCTGAAATTATGCTGAGTCGAACAGTTCATGCGTTGTGAGTGAGTGAGGATTTGTATAAATAATGGTTATGCTTAACTTTTGATGTCTAGAAATTGCCCGGTTGGTTTCTTAATGCCACTCTCAGGTTAGTGATTGGGTGCTGAAATGATCTTAGGTTGTCTTTCTGATTGCTAGCTAATTTTGACCAAATTGACCTCCCTGGTACATCAATTACCCTAGTTACCCCCGTTGAGACTTTAACATTTTATTTGTCTACCACATTACAAACCTTTACCCCTTTATGAGATTCCATTTTTTGAACCTATCCTTCCTTGAACGATTAAGAACGAGGTTAAAAGCCTAAGTTGGGGGTGCTGGCGTTAAGTGAAAATTTGTAAGGTTGCCTACTGTGTGTAGAAAAAGAAACAAAAACCTCAAAGTTGTATATATGAAGATACTCAATCTCCAAAGGAAAAATAAAATAAAAACATTTGTGTATATATATATATATATATATATATATATATATAAAAGAGAGAGAGAGAAATGGAGTGTAGTGATGTTTAGCTTAAAGTATATATATTTCTATGTATATCGCCTCATATTTTACTTTTGTTTCGTGAATTTTGGATTTTAATTTTGATGATTTATATTAATTTGAAGTGTTTTATGTGTAGGAATAATTCGGGAGCAACTAGGGGCGAAACGCGCAAAACTAGAGCCAAAACGAACAAAATCGGACGAAATGGGAATTTGGGCGCCACAGGAAGTGCCTTGACCCCCCTGTGGCGCTGGAGGCAGTGAACAATTTAGAGGCAGCGCCCTATTGGGCGCCTGACGCTGTCCAGGGCGCCAATGGCGGAGAATTTTCCTATTTTGCTCGGGACACGGTTTATTCGGCCCTAGACCTACCTAACTCGTATAAAATCAAGACTAAATATATTTTTGAGGGGATTGAAACCACTTTGGAGTAAAAACACACACGGGA
This sequence comes from Nicotiana paniculata, assembly GCA_005239505.1. Taxonomy (NCBI): domain Eukaryota; kingdom Viridiplantae; phylum Streptophyta; class Magnoliopsida; order Solanales; family Solanaceae; genus Nicotiana; species Nicotiana paniculata. Next base: position 642 of record MDKI01126672.1, on the reverse strand, counting down.
TCATTAGGAAGCGTAGAATTCTCAGTTTTCTTCATCTTATTCTAGTATTCTCAAATTATTCAACACTTATGAAATTGTTTGAGTACATCATGAGTGGCTAAACACCCATTGTTCTGGGGTGTGATTTAGCCATGAATATTGTTGTTTAACATTAGCTTGACCTTGATTATAATTCACCAATATATGGTTGTTTCTTTAATTCTGTGTTTACTTGCTTTATTGTCTGACCAGTAGTTAGGTTATATTTACTATCTATGTTATGCTTGGGAAAGTCGTGTATAGATTAGAGAAGAATTGAAGAGAGCACAATCTTAACCCTTAAAGGGAGTGGATTTGTGGTTAGGATAGGAATATACCTAGTCATCGTGCTTAATTAAATATCGTAATCTTAATGCGTTCTTAATAGATTAATTTCATAGGAATATAGGCATTAATCTATTTCGAATAGGTGAGTAGTACTTCGGGAGAAGGCTATGAGCGCAATTATCGATTAATTAGCAACCATGAGTGAATTATATGAAAGGGAGGGTTATTTAGAACACAATATGAATGGTGAATCGATCACAACCCTGGAATATATGTCTCTATTGAATACAAAACAATCAACTCGTTACTTGATAATTTAGTTATTACTTAGAATTT
>ML354035.1:0-18271 GCA_005239505.1 Nicotiana paniculata | reverse complement strand
ATGTTTTGGAGAAGAAAAAGTGTTTGGAAAATCGCCTCTTATGTTTTTAGGGCTTTGAAAAATTAAAATAAATGAAATTCTCGTCTATTTATACCCCCCCCCTCAGGTCCCACACTGCGGTCAGCGAAAAATGGACTGCGGCCGCGCTAGCAAAGACCAAGAAAAGCTGAAGAAAACCAAGAAAAATTACTGCAGTGATATGCTTTAGTATTTTGGACATATATTTCTCTAAATATGTCCAAATTACGATTTCTTTATCTTTATGAAAACTAGAAACAAAGGGCTACAACCTTAGTTTAGGAATCATCTCAAAATTCCTTGTAAATCAAAAGATATAGGCCTCAGAAGTCGGACCAGTGGCCCAGCTCCTCCACCGCGGACCGTGAAAAAACGACCGCGGCCTCGAAGCCCTCAGTGCAGTCCGCGAAAAAGGAACGCGGACCTCGGTGGTAAGTTCATAGATCTGAGTTATGTGACCTCCAACAGCTATATTTTAAGCCTAAAGACCTCCCGGGACCTACCCGAAACTCACCCGATCCCTCGGAACCTCAAACCCAATGTACACACGACCTCAAAATCATCCTACGGACTTATTCGAGTAATGAACCACCAAAATAACATAAAAACAATGAATTAAACTCCAAAATCTATAGAATTTTCTCAAACTTTATAAACTATCAAATTTTCCATTTTAATCTGAAACACGTCAAACCAAGTTTGTTTTACACCAAATTTTACAGATAGCTCATATAATACATATTAAACCTGTTCTGGGCTCCGAAACCATAAATACGGGCCCAGTAACACAGGTTTCACATCAAACTTTATTTTTAAAAGTCTTTATTATTTTCAGAAAACAATTTTCTTTAAAAATTCATTTCTCGGAATTGGGACTTTGGAATTCGATTTCGGGCATATTCCCAAGTCCCATATTTTTCTACGGACCCTCCGGGACCGTCAAATCATGGATCCGTGTTCGTTTACCAAAAATGTTGACCAAAGTCAACTTTAATAAATTAATTATTATAAATTTCAACTTTTCATCAAGTTTTCACATAAAATCTTCCTGACTACACGCCCGGGATGTGCACGTATATCGAGGTGAGATTAACGGAGGCTTTTGGGGCCTCGGAACATAGATTTAGATAAATTAACATAGGATGACCTTTTGGGTCATCACACCGCAACAGTGTGATGATGAGTCAGGTTCCTATATTTATTTTCTTGTGTTTTACTTCCTATTTTCTGAGAAAGTTAATATTAGTTGCGTAAGTCGAGTAGTCCCTTCATGTGTAATTCCTTTATGTATCATGTTCGAGTTATGGCCTATTGGCGCATTGTGGTATCATGTGAGATTGTTGGTCATGTTTGAGGTGATTTGTTGTCTGAACAGTCCATACTGGGTGAGACGAGGTTACTGGATTAGCGATTAGTGCGATAAGATTATGTGAAATAAATTAAAGGAAAGTTACCCTTATTGGTTTGTAATGAGGTGACGATTCTAGTCAAGAGGAGATATTCAATGATTTGTTAACTCTGCAGTTGGTTATGAATTTCTACACATCTCCTCCATTGTGGTGGTATCGCTAGCATTATAGCAAGATGTATGTATATATCATGAGGTGCATTGGGAGCATCAGATTCATGAAATCTTGGCTATTAAGGTGCAGGGAGTGTCATTGTGGTCAGATGATGAATTATGCGGTGCATGGTGCTAATTCAGCAAAGGTATGCTGTCGTGTTCTAGTATATCGTGTGGTAGTTGATACGGTGATTATGTATAGGAAGCAGACCTGGCAGAGAATTTCAAGTGTTGGAACTGGATTCTGAGCTTATTATATGGATAAAAGAAGAAATCTTTAGATTTGATCAACCTAATGTACTCAACTGAGTTGTGGTAGCACGGGCAGGTGCGCGAGGTGTTATATAGTGATTTCAGACAACTCCAGAGCAGTTCTTGGCACGTTCTAGGACGAACATCTGTTTAAGTGGGGGAGAATGTAACGACCCGACCGATCATTTTGAGCTCTAGCACATCGTTCAGCGGTTTGAATTCATGAGCAACTCCATTTCAGGTATTATGACTCGTGGGCGCGGTCGGAGTTGAATTTCGGGAATTTTAGAGTTAATTTGGAAAGAAAATTCTAATTTCAGAAGCCTTAAGTTGGAGAAATCAACTAAGATTGGAATTTTGAGTAAACGACCTCTAAATCAGGATTTGAAAGTTCCTGCAGGTTCGTATGATGATTTCGGTCTTGGGCGTATGTCCGGATTGGGTTTCGGATAACCAGGGAGCGTTTCGGCGCATGTTATGGAAGATAGCATTTTAGAAGAATTTCCTAAGTTTGGCTAGAAGCGCATTTCAGTGATATTGATGTCCGTTTGGGATTCCGAGCCTGGGAATAGCTCTGTATGGTGATTCTGGATTTGGGAACGTGATCGGAAGTGAATTCGGATGCCCGTAGGTCATTTGGCTAAAGATAGAAATTTGAAGGTTTTGAGGAATCCGACCGGAAGTGGAAATTTTGATATCGGGGTCGAAATGCGATTACGGAAGTTGGAGCAGGTCTGCAATGTCAACTATGACTTGTGTGCAAAAGTTGGGGTCAATCGGACTTGATTTGATAGGTTTCGACATCGGATGTGGAAGTTTGAAATTTCAAGTTCTTAAAGTTTGAATTTTAGAGCGATTCGTGATTTCAGCATTGTTTGATGTGATTTGAAGCCTCGAACAAGTCCGTGGGATGTTTTGGAACAGGTTGGTGTAATTGGACGGGGTCCCGGGGGCCTCAGGTGGATTCCGGGTGGTTAACGGATCAAGTTTGGAGTTTAAAGAAGGCTGAGGTTGTTGTCATCTGGTGGGGCTGCACCTGCGAGGCTTTGGTCGCAGGTGCGGAGCCGCAGGTGTGGCTTGGGCTCCGCAGGTGCGATATTTGGCTGGCTTGGCTGGGAGTGCAGGTGCGATGGTAATTTCGAACATGCGAAGGCGCTGATGCGGACAGGATGGCGCAGATGCGAAGTTTGGCTGGGCCTGAGGAATCCGCAGGTGCAGAAGTTTGGGCACACCTGCGGAAGCGCAGGTGCGAAAAGTGGATCGCAGGTGCGAAAATAGGCATGGGCAGAATGTTTTAAAACCGGGATTTCTTGGCCATTTCTTCATTTTTTACTTGGTGTGGGTGATTTTGGAAGGCTTCAAAGGGGGATTTTCATCATGCATTACAAGGTTAGTAAATTCATCCCATTTTTGAGTTAGATACAAGGATTATACATGAATTTGAACATGAAAATTAGTAGGGAAATGGGATATTTGGAAGAAACCTAGAACTTTTATTTTGGATTGTTACCACGAATTTGAGCATGTAATTTAGAGTAAATTGTATATTTGAGTTAGTAAGACTATGGGTAGGGTATATCTTCGAGAAATTTCGGATTCCGGGCACGTGGACCCGAGGGCATTTTGGTCAATTCACTGAGCGGAGTTGGGAAAGTATATAATTTGAATTTGTTATGAGTATTAGAATGAATTTTCATTCCTTTCCTGTTATTTGGTAGTTTTGGGGCATTGTGCATCCATTGGAGTCGTCGGAAGGGCTTGGAAGTCGGTTATGGAATTTCGGAGCGAGGTAAGTCTCCGTTCTAACTTTGTGAGGGGGAATTTTCCCCCTAGGTAAACTAATTGAATATGTGTTATTATCTTCGGGGGCTACGTACGCACAAGGTGATGGGAGTCTGTGCGTAGCTACTATTATGCCATGACCGGGTAGTCTAGGACCCACTAGCATGCCTTACGTGTTGTACATGTGATCCTGCCTATAATATTAGACTGTTAATGCTATTGAATCGGTAAATTATTTTCTAAAAAGACTAGAGTGTACCTTTCTTAATCATTTAGAAAGAGGATTGATTCCTCCATGGATAATTGTATTCCTGATAAGGTTATATCATTAAATATTATTAAACTTGGCAAATGAGTTTCAAAACAAAGATTTAAAAGCTATTTCCGTGTTCCTTTAAGAATAATTTTACCACTTTCCTGAGTAACTGCTTTCTTGATAAAAATGTGGACTTATTGTGTGAATATGTGTATCTATGGGTTCTTGAGTCGCATGTATGATTCGCGAGCAGGATAACCCTGTATTTATGTATAACCGCATCGTATGATCGATTGACGAGCGGGGCAGATAGATGCATCTATGGTTCGAGCCGTTCGACCCTTGGCAATGTGCAGTTTATTATTGTTGGTCCGCACCGTTCGACCCTCGGCATTGCTTGCGCATGACATTTATTGCGTATTTGCTGTGATTTTGCCTGATTACTGGCCTGGAAATTTTAAGTTGTCAACTTAAATGACAGAGATTTAAAGTTATTAAAACTTTGGAAGAAGTTGTTCTTTCTCGTTGATTATTGGTTAATTGCTTAAATCATCTATGTTTGATTATTTGTTAATGAAATGACAAAGATTTAAAGTGTTAAATGTGGCAATTGATATTATTTATCCCTAATTTTAATAAATTGCCTATGACATACATGCTTAGTGTCTCACTTGATTATACTAAATTGACCTTTAGCAAGTGTCAAATCGACCCCTCGTCACTACCTCTCTGAGGTTAGGCGGGATACTTACTGAGTACACGTTATTTTTGTACTCATGCTACACTTGCTGTGCATTTTTATTGCACAGGTACTTTCACAGCGATGTGGCTGGTTTGGAGACATACGCGAGATGCATCATCCGGAGGCGATCCGCATCTGACAGAGTCTCCCTCGTATTGTATTCATGTTGTTTTAAATTTCATTGTCCAATTTGTATCTCGGACAAGCTTTGTAATGATTGTATAAATTCTTAGAAATTGCTCATGCACTTGTGACACCAGGTTCTGAGATGCGTTTGGGATATATTTGCTAAAATGGAATATTTAAACCGTCGTATTTACTTAACATATTTTTTTTAGTTATTACGCAATAAGTTAAAGGTAATGATTTCAAAAATGTTAAAATAAGAATTTATTTCAACTAATTAATGATTGGATCGCCTGACAATGGTGTCCGGCGCCATCACGACCTTAATAGATTTTTGGGTCGTGACAACATGGTATCAGAGCACTAGGTTCCCTTAGGTCTCACGAGTCATGAGAAAGTCTTGCGGATCGATACGGAGTCTGTACTTATCTTTGAGAGGCTACATGGCTGTTAGGAGTACTTCCCTTCTTGATTCCTCATCGTGCGATTTAATTCCTTTAAGGCTTATGCCTATGTTTATTCCTACTCAATCTTATGCGTCGCGAAGCGCTTGCTATGAATCAGGAATTTGAGGAATTGAAATGGTGCTACAGATATGATGCGAGATGTTTTCCACGTGTAATTTGTTGGGGCTGTTGTTATGGCCCTGCGGAAGGATAATATGTTATTTCAGCTCAGTAACTATTTTTATGAGAGCCTTGAGGTTATGCTCAGAATGTTATGATGCTTACGATTGGTTATCGCGCGATGTGAGTGTGATGGTGGAACGCTTGCCCATATGTTGGGGGTGATGAATGGCCCGAAGGGAGGTCTTCTGAGGGCGTGATTTCAAGATTTCGGTATTTTAGTTCTGGCAGAGGAAAGGCATTTGGATTATGAATGGTCCGGTTGGGGTTGATAAACTAGTAAGACTTGGTGTTTTCAAGTAAGGTGGGATATTCAACTGTGATGTGAAATCGTCGTCATTGATCGAATGGAATGTGTTAAGTCTGTGGGTGCTATGGTTTCTTCGGCTGCAGGGGGTCAGAGTATTGTGAACAAGCATTAAAGAATGCGGTTGGCAGAGACCGTGAGGTGTGGTGGTTCAGTACTGAATAGTTATTTCTAATGAAGGAAGATCGAGAAAGATAATCCTCGGAGAGTTTGAAGTTGCGGTGATCTACTGGTGTAAGAGCTGCAGAGAATGATATTGAATTGGACAGCATACAACGAAGGAAGACATGTGAGAAGTGTCAGGCGGCGGCAAAATTTCTAAAGGTCCAGGCGTAAGAAAAGAAGGCCGTGTAGTGCTTAAAGGAATGAGATTAACAAGTGGGAGAGTGGCAGCATAAAACAGGAGTTCAGTGGTAAGACAACTGCCTATCTTGAGGGAAAGTTTGAGAGTTTTAGTGGATGGCGATTGGGTCTACGAGCTTAAGTTGAAATATGGGTTATTTTGGCGAAAGGTTAGATACAACAGGTAGGAGTTGTTAGGAATGAAGAAGGACGCAATGTGGAGGTGAATTTGAAGATGTTGTAGCACATTTAATAGACGTGCATGAGGAGCGGGCGGACTAGTAAAGTTGGTAGAGGAAGGAGGGCGCAAGATAGGGTATTGATATTGTAGAGAGTGTGCAGTACATCGTCATTGGAAGGTGTCAGTTGGTGATTTCCACAGGTGGGTTACATTTTCCCNCCCACTTAAACATAAGTTCGTCCTCGAACGTGCTAAGAACTGCTCTGGGGTTATCTGAAATCACTGTTTAACACCTCGTGCACCTGTCCGTGCTACCACAACCCAGTTGAATACACTTGCTCGAACAATTCTGAAGATATCCTCTTTTGTTTAGGCAAATGGGCCTTAGAACCAGGTCTTCAACATCCAAAATCCTCTGTCTGGCCTATTTCCAATATATGAACACCGTATCAACTACACACGATGTGCCAGAACATGACTGGTTATCTTTGCTGAATTAGCACCATGCACCGTATAATTCATCATCTAACCACAATGACATTCCCTGAACCTTAATAGCCAAAATTTCACGAATCTGATGCTCCCGATGTACCTCAGGACACATATATATAAGTCCTGCTATAATGCTTACGATATCACCACAACGGAGGAGATGTATAGAAATTCACAACCAACTGCAGAGTCAACAAATAATTGAATCTCTCCTCTGACTAGAATCATCACCTCATTATGAACAAACTGTTGGTATTTGTTCTTTAATATACACTTCACATAACATTATCGCACTGATCCCTGATCTGATATTCTCGTCTCACCCTAGTGTGAACTGCTCAGACAACAAATCACCCCAGACATGACCAATAGTTTCACACGATGCCACAATGCGGCAGTAGACCACAACTCGAACGCGACACATAAAGAAAATGAATTATGGAAGGAACTACTCAACTCACGCAAAAATATGAACCTTCCTCCGTAAAGTAGGAAGCAAAACACAAGAAAATAGATATAGGGAACCTTATTCAACATCACACTGTTGCGGCGTGCAACCCGATCCAAATAACATACCCGTGGCGACGTGCTAAATTTACAAAAGAAGATACACACCGAGATAAATTGATCATTAGCACAAAATATCGAACATCGGTCACAAGCACGCTAAGTGCACAATACCATCCTGGGGGGACTGATAGAGCCATACGCTACAAAACTCAAGCACAACTGAGGTGCGATACATAATCTGAATCTCAAGATCTATCCTGCTCACATAACATCATCACTACGCGGGAAATCAACATATAGGAAAACATCAAGCAGTTTCCCAACTCACACGACACAATAGAATATTACATGAGATGAATGAAGACGGAACAACATATGTTGTTCTAATACCTTTCCATGAAAAGCGCTATACCGAAATGAACACGCCTGACTCATACGGAGCCCATAATCATATTTAAATCCATCCTCAAACATCGAGTCTACCTTGCTCGCACCAAACTAGGCTAATAGCTTTACCTGGGTCAATATTAACCCACTTCCTCTCATAATACGCAAGAACAACCATCATAGCCGGGACAAACACCCCACAATCCACAACCAAATGAACCAAACGCCTTCCAGGCATAAACAAATAAGCAATATTACACTTCTTTATACTCAGTCCAAATCTTCAATCCATTAAGTGACTACATGTCACACTCATACGATCATCCCGTGGTCACGCTCCCACGGCCTTCCACACAAGGTAGCAAGTCTGCACATCCACCACTGGCCACACTAACGCTGTAAAACAAATCAAGAACCCATAACTAGGATGCAAAGCCTCTTTCACCAAACATCGATCTCATGTGACACTGAAGACAACACCAGCTTACTCTAAACATTCAAATCCCTTTTACTTGCTCATCCGAGCTCATGACATCATTCTCAACACCGAAACGCAACCTCGATCCTTACTTCCAGTTACATACTGCTTACCGCACCTAACATGCCAATATGAGATAGAAAAGAATTCCATCATAACTTCTGAACCACTAATAGGGTGAACACTTCATCATATAGAAACTTTTTACTTACCTCAATTCAAGAGAACCACCACAACACACAAGTGAATTCCCATAATCACAATACATGCAAATCCTTAAGTAGTAGTTTATACTACCATAACCCTTCCGGGGTCCGCCCATCCATGACAGGCCATAGTTCTTGAATTCTTCTAAATAAAATCTATCACGACGACCGACAAGCCTCGTACATATCGTCACAAATCGCATGCATAACTTAATCACACTGAAGGAACTGATCACTGTCGTACATGTTCCATTTCAACCATGGCTATCCAATCTATTTTCTTCCAATTTATCCTTTAATTGACTTAGAAGTAACAATAGCCTCATCCAAACATTGTGAACTCAAATCCGCCCTCCTCTTGAGCGACTTTATATCATGAGACCACATTGTCTCCAAACCCATGAACCGTCTCATGCCCTCCTTGCTCGCGCATTAACATCTTCGACTTATATACCCATCCTGGAAATCTTCCTACAAGTCCGGGGCCTATTTCTCTCATTCCTCCAATACTATACTGCAAGCCAAAAACATCATGGAACATCCGAGCCTCCTATCACAATCTGTTGCAAGGCCCGATCCTTAGCCATACTGTGGATATGAAACCCTTAAGCACTGCATTTTTAACTTTCAAATTCATTAGGACCACTATTGAGAGTCACCCACTCTGACTTGGCCCGAATACAATCAACTCCAAGGCTCTTCTAGCACACGAACACCCCTTCAATGAGGCACGTGACTGAGTCACTGCCCTTATAACTCGCCTATGCATTAAACATAAATTTTGAATCTTCCAAAGCCTAACCCTGGTCCAATAGGGCCAACTTTTGCACACATTTATCAAATCCTATGTGCAATTACCATTTCACTCCTTTCCCTTAGTTGTAATAACTTGCCAATACACCGATAATCCGCAACCCCATGAGAAGATAATCCTGCAACCCAATTGCAGACGGTGGGACTCTCCCACTTAGCCCGAAGCTACTCCTTGCACCACTCTAGACCCCACCGAAATTCTTTCTTCATTGCTGACATGATCTTGCTCAACCAACCCGTCAAATTCTTCTAAATTCTCCGGTCAGCATTCCATGAATACTCTAATTCTCTAGCATCACTCACATATTTGGCCTCCCACCGAATAGCCAATAAAATTCCTCACCGAAACTTGCCAACCACACGACCGCTAACTTGCTCGCAGGAGATAACCTACCTATGGAAATTACCAACTGACACCTTTCAACAACGTTGTACTGCACAATCTCTACGACATCAATACCCCATCCTACGCCCGTCCTCATTTACCAACTTTACCAGTCTGTCTGTTCCTCATGGACATCTACTAAAAGCGCGACAACATCTTCCAATTCACCGCTATATTGCATCCTTCTTCATCCTGAACAACTCCTCTCTGTTGTATCCAACCTTCCGCCGAAATAGCCAATATTTCAATTTAAGTCTGTGGACCCCATCATCATCCACTAAAATTCCCAAATCACTCCACACTTCCCCTCAAGAGGTGTATCTCTCTTACCATAAAACTCATATGCTACGCTACCACTCTCCCACTTTGGTTAAACTCACTCCTGCAAGCAACCACCTGACCTCATTTTCTTACACCTGGCCTTTTAGAAATTTAACCATCACCTGACACTTCCCACATGTCCTTCCTTATCCCTTGCTGCCCAGCCGTTGCCTTAGGCCAATAACTATCTTTGTAGCACTTAAACCAGCAGATCACGACAACTTCAAACCTTTCCGAAGATCATCTTTCTCGAGCCGCCTTTATTAGCAATACTTATTCAATACTGAACTACCGCACGCCACGACTTCTGACAATCGCTTCTTCATTATTACTTCACAACACTCTAACCCAATGCAACCGAAGAAACTATAACACTGACGAACTTAACATGTTCTATTCGATCAAAAATAGCGATACCACATCACAAATGAAAATTACACCTCGCTTGAAAACACCAAGTCTTATTATTCTTTCAACCCAAATTTGAACATTCATAGTTCAATTGCCTTTCCTCCGCCGGAACTAAAATACTGAAATCTCGAGATCACGCTCTAAGAAGACCTCCTTTCAAGTCATTCATTGCCCCGACATGTGGGCAAGCATCCTACCATCATATCAACACCGCGCGATAACCAATGGTAAGCATAATAACAACCTGAGCATAGTCTCAAAGCTCTCAGACACACAATTACTGAGCTGAAACAACATAATATCCTTCCGCAGAGCAACGACAATAGCCCCAACCAACTACGCAATGAAAAACATCATGCACCATATTTGTAGTACCATTACCATTCTTCAAATTCCCGATTTATATCAAGCGCTTCACGACGCGCAAGATGGAATAGGAAGAAACATAGGCATAAGCCTTAAAGGGAATCAAACCGCACGATGAGGAATCAAGAAGGGAAGTACTCCTAACAGCCCCGTAGCCTCTCGAAGATAAGTACAGATGTCTCCGTACCGATCCACAATACTCTACTAGGCTTGCTCATAGCTCGTGAAACCTAAGGGAACCTAGTGCTCTGATACCACGTTGTCACGACCCAAAATTCATTAAGGTTGTGATGGCGCCGGACCCCACTATCAGGCAAGCCAACACTTAATAATTTAAATTGAATTCCTATTTTAGCGTTTGAAATCTCTATTGCCTTCATTTCATTACATAATAAGTGAATAAAAATCCGTTAAGTAAGTAATGATGGTTTAAAAATCCATTTAAATAAAATACATCCCAAACTCATCGCAGAACCCGGTGTCACAAGTGCATGAGCAAATTTCTAAGAATTTGACATAAAATACAATACTTGCCCGGAGTACAAACTGGACAAGGAATTTAAAATAAAGTACAATACATCGGAGGGAGACTCTGCCGACTGCGGGTCGTCTCCGGATGGTGCAGCTCGTTTAAGTCTCCAATTCAGCCGCATCACTGCGTCAAGCAGGGCCGCTATCTACGAATGTACCTGTGTAATAAAGATGCACAGAAAATGTAGCATGAGTACGAAAATAACGTGTACTCAGTAAGTATCGCGCCTAACCTCGAAGAGGTAGTGACGAGAGGTCGAATTTGACAGTTACTAGAGATCAATTTAATGAAATCAAGGGTGACACTAAGCATGAATATCATGGGCAATTTAACAAGTAGCGACACTAAATAGAAACTTCTTTCACATTTAATATTCTTAAATCCTTGTCATTTCAGTTGACAATTTAAAGTTTCCAGGCCAGTAATCAGGTAAAAATCACTGCAAGTACGCAGTAAATATCATGCGCAAGCAAGGCCGAGGGTCAAACGGCGTGAACCAATAATAATAAACTGTCCAGTGCCAAAGGGTCGAACGGCTCGAACAATAGATGCATCTATTATCTCACTCGCGAATCGATCATGCGACGCGGTCATATATAATAATAGAGTTACCCTGCTCGCGAATCATATGTGTGACTCAGGTACTCATAGATACACATATTCACACATTAATTCACATTTTATCAAGAAAATAGTTACTCAAGGAGGTGATAAAATTCTCTTTTTAATGGACTCGAAGATAATATTTAAATATTTTTTGGAAATTCATTTGGCAAGTTTGATAAGGTTTTAAATATTATAAATTTATCAGTAAGGTTACAAGTATAGCAAATAAAACATGCTTTATCGTTCTAGATGATTAAGGAAAATAAACTTCAACCTTCTTAGGTATTCAGTTACTAATTCGATAATATTAACAGTCTAATTTCATTAGCAAAATTTCAAGTACAACAAGTAAAGCATGCTAGTGGGTCCTAGACTACCCAGACACAAGCATGATAGTAGCTACACACGGACTCACGTCACCTCGTGTGTATGTAGCCCCCACAAATAATAGCATATATTCAATTAGTTCACCTATGGAGAAAATTCCCCCTCACAAGGTTAGAAAGGAGACTTACCTCGCTCCTGAGTTCCATAACCAGCTTCCAAGCCCTTCCGATTACCCAAATCAATGCACAACACCCCAAAACTAGCCAAATAACGGACAAACCAATGAAAATATACTCTAATACTTGTAAAAATTCAAATTATATAAATTCCCAACTCCGCTCGTAAAATTGACCCAATTGCCCTCGGGCCCACGTGCCCGGATTCCGAAATTTCTCGAAGATAAACTCTACCCATAGCCTTACTAACTAAAATATATAATTTACTCTAATTTTCATGCTCAAATTCGTGGTCAAAATCCAAGAATGCAAATTCTAGGTTTTTCTTCAAAATTTCCAACTTTTCCACAAATTTTCATGTTCAAATCCATGTATAAACCTTGTATTTAACTTGGGACGAGTAGGAACAACTTACCTTGACATAGATGACAAAAATCCCCACTTGAAGCTCTCCAAGAATTGCCCAAACAAGAAAAAAATGAGAAGAAATGGCCAAAACCCATTTATTAAAACAGTTCACTGTCTCCATTCCTTCCGCACCTGCGGTGACTACGCCCGCACCTGCGAGCCCATAGGTGCGCCCAAACTCTCGCACCTGCGGCTTCCTCCTTCCCCAGCCAGCTCCGCACCTGTGCTCCCTCGTCCGCATCTGCGCCTTCGCAGGTGCAGAAATAGCCTCGCACCTGCGGCCCCCAACCAAGCCACCCTTTTCCGCTTCTACAACAACCTAGCCGCACCTGCAGTGCCGCACCTGCGGCCAAAACCTCACAGGTGCAGTCACACCAGATGACAGCAGCCTCAGGTTTCTCTCAACTTCAAATTTGATCCGTTAACCACCCGGAATCCACACGAAGCCCCCGAGACCCCGTCCAATTACACCAACCTGTTCCAAAACATAATGCGGACCTGCCCGAGGCCTCAAATAACATCGAAACAAAGGATCGCATCACAATTCAATCTTTATGAACTTTGAAATTTCCAACTCCTACATTCGATGCCGAAACCTATCAAATCATGTCCGATTGACCCCAAATTTTGCACACAAGTCACATTCAACATTACGGACCTGCTCCAACTTTCGAAATTGCATTCCGACCCCGATATCAAATTTCCACTTCTGGTCGGATTTCTCAAAAACCTTTAAATTTCTATCTTTAGCCAAATGACTTCAAAATAACCTACGGACCTCCGAATTTACTTCCGGTCGCGCTCCCAACTCCAAAATCATCATACGGAGATATTCCCAGACTCGGAATCCCAAATAGACATCAATATCACTGAAGTGCACTTCAACCCATAGTTATGAATTTTTTTCTAAAATGCTGACTTCTCCAATATGCGCCAAAACGCTCCTGGGTCATCCAAAACCAGATCCGAACATACGTCCAAGTCTGAAATTATCATACAAACCTGCTGGAACCTTCAAATCCTGATTCTGAGGTCATTTACTCAAAAATCAATCTTAATCGAATCTTCCAACTTAAGGATTCTGAAATGAGAATTTTCTTTCTAAATTGACTCTAAACTTCCCGAAATTCAATTCCGACCACACCTACAAGTCATAACACCTTAAATGAATTTGCTCATGGCCTCAAACCGCTGAACGACGCGCTAGAGTTCAAAATAACCGGTCGGGTCATTACAAAACCCGTTCTTATTATGAGACTATTCTCACTAGTACAGACAATGCAGATTTTCAGCACTTTTCCGGTTATAGCACGAACAAGAACGTTTATAAATTATGAAAAATTATTATTAAACAGATTATATCTATTGAAGATTGGGCGATTTCCAAAATGAAAGAAAGGCAGATAAGCCTTAACAAAACTCGTATGAATTTTACATATTTGGATTATATCCAAACCTTTGATAAAGTATTTTATTTTAATAATGAGAGACATAAACATACTTGGTTAATAAAGGTATGTGCAAAGATATTTGCAGGACCCGTTCCTAATTGGTTCTTAAATTGGTAATCATACCATGGTCTAACAATCAGAATATTACCTGACCCATTTCTCATGTTATACAAAGAATGGACTAAAGTTTCGCCAGATTTGAATGAGTTATACCACGAAGATCATATATGCTATTTAGAAAAAATTGACCAAATGTTTTCTTTATAGAGTTCTCTATTCCATGGATTCATAAATGGACTCTAGAGCTGGGATTCACTGAAGAACAAATTCCTTGCTTATATAGGACATTTTATAATAATTTCCAGGATAAATTGATGAAAAAAGATCCCAAAAAAAAATTATGTGGTCAAGAACTCTTGGATTCTATTGAAGCAAAAATCCAAGAATAGTCAACAACTCCCCAGAAGGGAATAATTGATGATAGCTCAGTCAAGCATATTGCTAGAAGAATCTCTTTTCAAGAAGGAGATAAGAATGAAATGATTAATAAGTATTTGGAAGAAGTAAAAAGAAATTTACTTTAATCTATTAACCAGTATGAAAAATCTGACACGTCGATGCGGAGTGAAACAAGCAACGATGATATTGCAGAAAAAGATTCCCAACCTATTCAATCAGAGAATATATTATCTGATGAAGTCGTAGAAAAGGCGGAAGATTTCATCCAACAGATAAAAGAATTAGAGAAACGCAGATTGTGATCGACAGTGAAACCGCCGAGGACCCTGCTCAACAGTAGATACACTGCTTACACAGTAGAAATACTGTATACACAGTAAATACACTGTGTAAGGGACCCACTTTACTGTGCATAGATTCTTTATGTTTTTTTTTTCTTTTCTATATATAGGGTCGTTTTTCATTTTTTAAGAGGATCATCAGCAAAATCTCCCTCTCTCTTGTAAATCTCTCTTATAAATCTCTCTATTGTAAGTACTATCTTGTGTTGAAGTAAACAAAATATCCAGTTCATCGCATTCAGGCCTTGCATCCCGGCCTTAAGAGGTATTTATTTCCTTAGTTAATTATACTTTAATTACTTCGTTTATCTCCCCAGCCGTGACTATGTCCGGCTAAAAGATTCATATCTATGTTGAATATCTAACTTCTCTTGCACATTACCCATGAAAGATCTAGACTCTATCAAGATTCATTCTTGGCTTGGTTCCAAGATGGTGGTACATTCGAATCTAGTACTACTCTTATTGGATTTGCCTTAGTGGCTCCGTCTAGCATGCCGTGAAACTAAAAGCCCGTTGAAGGTGTTAAAGGGTGTCCTCTCTCACGGTTAGAACCGCTAGACACATGGGCTCAATAAGAGTATGTATTAGATCCAGACAGGCCCCTTACTTGGGTAAAAGGATAGATCCTTCCATACAGTCATTAAACTCTATAAAAATTCTTGTATATTTTGGTTCTTATATCTTTATCGACCGAGCAGACTACCGCCAGCCTTTAAAATTAAGGGTACTAAATTTAGCTAGATCTGGATGGCCGTGATCCTGTAAACTTTATGGACGTGATCCTGGCCGTGATCCTGTAAACTTGGTATCGGAGATTAGGATAATATAATCCATTAACCAAATACCTTTTGGAATATCTTCCATGGCTCATCTTTTCTCTGTATCTCAGAATTTTCTAAAAAGAAATATCATTTTTTTTTTTTGCAATTTTCATAGGACTTTATATCATCAGTGTCCTTTTTGGCAATTGAAGGAAATGTATCACTTTTCTTTTGAGCAGCTAAATATGCCTGCAGATGACTGTATAATGGGATGTCCTCTGGAATATCTTCCAGGTGAATAGAAGGAGTTGACGAACATTCACCTTTGAGAGATATCTTCTCATTAATTAAACTCCTTTTTCCCATTTGTATCACTGGGGATTTAGATGAGGATCCATATGACGATCCTTGAGAATATGATTTTCTTGGGGATTATATTTAAGAATATGTGATTTCACTCAATATCAATTGATAAATATAAAAATTAATGACAGAATTGAATTATAAGCAAAACACACCAGTGTTTAAGCAGAAGTCAGCCCTCGAGTCGAAGTACTCTCGAACTGATTGGTGAAAGAACAGCTTAAAAATATAACAAGCTGATGAACAGTACTGTAAGTGAGAAAGAGAAATTATATTGCTTTGATATTTGTGAATGATGTGTTACAGATGATTAGAATTCCCTTTTATATAGTAGAGGAATTTCATTTATTGTATAACTCTAGTTACATAAGGAAATCTCATGATTACTTGATTAACCGTTTCCGTTTCTGATTTGATCCGTTCCGAGATTCACCATGATCTTCGACCAATCACGGCTATCATGCATTTCTATTATTGTGCCATCTCCGATCATACTCGATGTATGCCTCGTTTGGCTCCGACTGCTACTAGCCTTGATCTTCACAGGTACCTCGATTCCGCACTTGGTATCTTATCCTTGTGTCTTAGTATGTTCCATTACGAAGATGTCCTTCGATGGAAATTACCAGTCTCAATCAAACATTAAAATCACGTGGGCCCAGTTTTAACCGTATACAGATAATCCCCTCGTTTTTGGAGTGCAACGATAAGAAACAAATTGAGCCTTCAATTTTTTGACCTTGACCTATCATGATGTCATCCCTGTGATGTAAGCGATGGAAGTGACCTATATCATTAATGAGCGTCAGTTGGTGGTCGGCCACTAGTTCTTTTGAACCGTCACTGTAAATCTCATAAATAGGCCCTCTCCTCATTGATTGAAATTTTACTTTCACTTTCTTCCTAATCTTCAAAGCTTTTACTTCCCCCAAGTTCTTTTCCTTCTACAAATCTTCAGGTTTCGCTGTTAATCTTTTCTCTAACATCAAGTTCTACCTTCTTCTTTCAAACTTCAACAAAAATGGCAAAACATCCAAAATAGTTCCCCAAAAGGAAAAAGCTTCTTCTTCACAGCCGGCCGGTGACAAAACGTCGATGGATCCGCGACCTGAAGAGTGCATTCTTTATGGGTATGCCCTTAATTTTGACTTTAAGATCGAGAAAGCTTCCTTGGTCCCCCGTCGATGCGAGCCCATGTCAAGGTACATATGCTCGATAACTGAGGGGTACCTTGAGCAGGTAAAGATAGACTACAACTGGGGGAATAAAGAGGTGGTGATTCCAACCCCTGAAGAAAATATCACCACCTACGTGGAAGGGTTTCTAAGTGTTTACACTAATCCTTTCACGTTGGGCCCCCTCGATCCCGTCATCATCGACTTTTGCCGTCAGTACCAGATAACCTTAGGACAAATCCATCCCTCATTTTGGCGAATATTCATCACACTTCGATTCTTGTTGACCCATGGCACTACATAGTTTCTAAGTTTGACAAATGCCTGGCCAGTTGAACCAGGTCCATCAGAGCACACATCTTGAACTAAATAGCCGGCACATGACCGTATATGCTTAAGAGATGTTTGTGAATATGAAATATCAATAAACCAAGAGATTGTCTCCTAATGCAAAAAGGTTGAAAACTGATGAGTTGATTGAAGTCTAATTCAGCAAGGAAAGTAATAAAATAAAGGAAGTTGAGTTTGGTACAAATTATGTTCACCCAGGTAGAGTTGGACTAGAATTGGAAGACAAGCTCAACAATTGACTCTATTAATACTTGATGTATTTCTGCTGGAATTCCACACGCAGAAAAGCTGAAGTGAATCAAAATCTGAAAGCAAAGTTCCCAGAGTTATTTTGGTAGCAGAATCATTGTGCGATCCAAAGGCTACAGTTCAACTATAAGAACCAGTTCCATCTGATTGATTATTGAGTCTAGTTGATTGTAGTAGGAGTTTTAATATAGTATCTCTCAACTTTCATAGAAGCAATTGTAATAGGTATGTATTGTTCAAGTTAGAGTTAACTTGAGGTGTGTAGAAATTAGCTAGGGGCTAGTTACTACAAAGAGATTAGAGTTAGTCCTAAGATTACAAAAGAGTTTATTTTGTAAGTCCGTTTGGCTCAGAGTTTAAGTGAAGAGTTTGAGCAAATCCTACTGAGGAGTAGGTCATGGTTTTTTCACCTTTTGAGCCAGGTATTTTCCACATAAAAATCTCTGTGTTTTTACTTTACTGCTTTTTATTATTCCTCAACAGTAGTAGTTGGAACACCAAGAA